>JAANSQ010000324.1:0-26858 GCA_036850885.1 Lepidocyrtinus dapeste
CATCAGAGCATATTTATCAAAAATCATTCATGAAATTAGCATGCGTCTAGCATGTGGGCAGTGCGTGTGCTTTCTCTTGTCAACAAGACTTATTTTTTTAATTATTATCTTTTGACCTATTCACTTTCTCTATATTGTTCCGATGATTATAGATGAAACAGTTTCACGAGAAATATAAATAGAATTTTTTTAATTGGACTTTTTAGGAGGATGGTGTAGCTGCGGACTTGGAAGCAGTAAAAACTCTGCTTTCATTTTCTCAGTCAGGACCTCACCCAGGTAAACCTTACTATGGGAAGGGTAAAATTATTGTACCTGAAGCACCCCTGACTCCCCAAACCTCGGATGCTGAGTCGGATGAGGAAAAGGAGCGGGATGCCGCAGCATGTGCTGTACCAATGGACTTGGTTGTTACCAGGGAACGTAACCAAGAACGGGAGACTGTTCCCAAGCCCCAGCCACCTGTTAGGGTGTCAGTGATCATGAAAGCTCATAGTGATGGCACTTTTGAGCCTGCGAAGCTAATGGGGGATCAACCAAAAGGTTCTGGTTTGTCCTCGGATAACGGAGGTCGCTTTTTCGATATGATTCCCCCCAAGGAGTTTCCCCCACCAGAGGAACCTCCAAGTCGTAAAACGGATGGATCAGAAATGACTAGTGGTCATAGAGACAAGAATATTCCCATGCACGGGGGCGCGATGGCTCTGAGTGGCGATGCTCACTCGAGCCCACGCATCGCCACTACCACTCGCGCCCCAGTATTGGTTTCGGAATCTCCGAATCTCCACAGTGCAAATAGTAAGCGTCAGAATTCATTCTTTTTAAAGTCTCACTCCACCCCAAACCTCAAAGAAAATGGCTAAATGTTCTAACTTTTCGTGCGATTGCAGGTCAAAGTCAGAACCAAAGTATTCGTCCCGTTGCCATTGCCCCGAAAATGATGCCTATCATGACACTCATCCCAGTCGGGCAACAAAATCCCGGTGGCCCATTCATTTACGTGCCTACAACTGTGCTAAAGCCTGGCCAAGATGGGCAACAGCCCACTTACATGCTTCCCCCGTTCATTCTTCCAGGACCTGGACAAGCTATTGGATTGGCTAATGGTGGAGCAGTTACAGCTACTACTGCTTCAGCCACTGGCAACGCCAAAGCGCAAAATCCAGAACGTCGAAGGACCTACGAGTGCACCAGGGAAGGATGTGGCAAAACTTATTACAAGTCTTCTCATCTAAAAGCTCACGAAAGAACCCACACGTGAGTTTCTAAATTGTTAATATTCTCACATTATGAGACATTATTAATTCATAGATTCAGATTTTTATTCATTTTTTTAATTTACAGCGGCGAAAAGCCTTTCGCTTGTACTTGGGAAAACTGCGGTCGTAAGTTCAGCCGTTCTGACGAGCTGAGCCGTCATCGCAGGACCCACACTGGCGAAAAGCGATTCCAGTGTACCACTTGTGGTCGTCGCTTCTTGCGCTCCGATCACTTGGCTAAACATAACAAAAGACATTTGAAAGAACAAAAGAAACCCATGGTTCGGTAAGTGAAATACCAAACATTCTAAAAATGTTTTCTTTTAAGATGCATTAATTCTGCATTCTACTTAAAATTCAAACAATGAACTAATGGAAATTTCCTCTCATTTTTTGCGTTTCAGAGCGACACACATTGCTCCAGCGTTTCCATTCTTTCTACCTCATCACCACCAACCTTCTCCGATTGCTGTCCCTCATCTCCAGACAGCTCACATTCATTGCTAAATTCTAAGCCATAAAAATGCATTTGTATGAATGCGCCAGCTTTTCTTAACATTGCAAAAAAAACTTGTTCTCTTAATCCTACTTCGTTCCAAAATTCCAGCTTAAGCAAAAACGACTTGTATAAAATTTACCAAGATTTCTTTTGAACTTTGCCTCAATATGTTGTGAAGATGCGGAAACATGGACCAAAAGTTGGATTTTCATTCGAGACATCTGTTATTTTAAATAATTGCTAAACCGCTTTCGGTCATTAGAAAGTACATTCAGAAAATATAAGGATATATCATCATTATCATCAATATAGAGTTTTAATTCAAACAAGGTGATAAACGATAAACATTCTTTAATACTGACTCTCTTAAAAACATATTTCTAAATCTAAAAATTTATACTGTTTTAACTTTCCACTTTCAATTTACATATTTTTCTCTAATTTTTTTTTTGCAATGTAATGATACAAATTAATTGGTCAGTACTAGGACGTAAGTATAAAGCTTATAATTCGGCTCATGTAGTCATTTATAAAGAGTGCGTCATAAGCCTACGATAATATTTATATTTATCTAATTGCAATGAGTTGCAATCGTAGTGAAATATGTTAAGTACATTTAAGCAGAATGATTGGATTTTTAGTTTGAAAGGTGTTCTCCATCCTTTCGTTTTACAGTTCAATAAGACCCAAATTTCATAATTATTATGGTCTTTATCTCTCGAGAAAATATTCCGTTCGTTCTATCAGGTTTTTTCTATTCTGAATGCAGCATGTAAATCAGAATGAAACGAGAAGGGAATATAATTTCCCTAATTACTTGACTTCAAATCGACACGTAATATCAAGATAAGATAAAATGATACAAATATAGTGTTTAGAAACTGGGAAATTGATGAAAGGTTTTTGATATGAGTTTCAGAATGCTAAAAAAAGGAGATTGATAGGTTTTCTTTCACTGGAGATTCACTGGATCCTAGTCAGAGAACAATTCTTTTAAACTTAAAGACTACATGATAGCATTTTTTTGTCGTGTTTTGCCATAATACCTACAATATATTACGGTTCATACATAGTTAGGTTAGGATTTTAGTAAATAGTTAAGATTCAATTTATACAAGTTGGATTAGGTTAAATCTAGCAATGCAATGAAATAATGAGATGATGGGATCTTACGAGAAGAGGCTTCCACCATAAAGGTTAAAGGTTGAGGATTTTTAAGATGAAGGTTTGGTTATGTCGGTGCTAATGAGATGAAAACTATACCCACCATATATAGTACATACTTAAGATGAGTATGTCTCTTGTCTCCCAAACAAATTTACAAATGTTTTGAAGACTTCAATTTTTTTTTGTTTTACCATAAGAAAAAAATATTTTTTAAAGGGAGTTATCACTTAGCCTCTTAAGTGGTAACTCCCTTTCGAAGAAATTTTGTCAAGAGGAAAACTTGTAATAAGACTTGCCGAATTTATGTTTCTATATGGGCTTACACAATTAAGGAAGATAAATGATAAATCAAATGGGAAATAACTGTACAGTTTTAATTCTAAAGATACTTAATCAGGTAGCGCAATCAGATTCGGGCAACTTCTCTTGCAATGGCAATATTTGGGACAACAGTAACCTTAAGTATTTATACAGACACACATACTATAACTACTATACATTTTAAAATAATTTTTAGTCTAAGGATCTACATTTACTACATTTATTACGTAACGGAAAATCAGATTTACCAGTCAGATGGTTAAAAATTTAAATCCGATTTAAACGATTTTCCATTTAAAACTTGACGAGAAAAGAGCAAAAATGTTAAATCGGAAGGACTAATTAACTGAATTTACATGAACTCAATATATTTTCAAACTGTACCATTTTTCGCGCGTAAAATTCTAAAGCGGAAAGGATATTACACTACGTATAAAATAGCCCAGTTTTGATTTTGAAATATCGTAAGTACATGAAAATGTTACCGTGATATGATATAGAATTTTTTAATCAAGTGTGGTTTATCCTCTTGTTCCATTACCGTGTAACGTACAATTTTTTCAACTCTTTTTCTTTACAGGAAACCATATAATTGTAATGGTAAAATAATGATTTATTCATGTTACGTAATAAGCTGACTGTTATTCATGGTTGATATATTTTATAATGACATTTATATGAAAAATAATTAAATCAAAGCGATTTTCAAACTCGAAGTTGGTCTTTGCATTCTGATGTTTTTTTTAATCATTCAATATATCTTGCATATTTTACATAAGTCATAAATTCAGCTTTAAATAGGCTTTTATGCAGTAAAGATTACCAAATATCACAAAACATTACGCCGCTTATAGCTCATAAAAGAAGACTTAGCGCGCCGGTTATTTAAGGCAGTAGAACCAGGTGACGTCAAAATCTAAGGCCGTTTGTTGAATCGAGTCAATTAAAGAAACCTTAAGCACGGTCAATACATAACCACTTTTCCTTTTTCTGAGTGATCTCCTTGGTCAACACTGGCTCCCGAATTTTGACTCTTGCCTCTAGTTTCCCTACCACTTTCCTCCCATCAAGGATCTTTTAGTTGGAGGAAAAACAAGAACCGGATTAATTATTGTTAGCTAAGCATTTAAGGTCTAAGGATAATTTAATTTAAAAGTAGACTTACATCAAACGCATCATGTAAAGTGCACTTGGTTTCTAGAGGGAGTAGCTTCACCGTTGCAGTGCCGATTAACGTATTCCCTCTTAAGAATCCTCTGTGACATGCACAAAAGAAAAATCCGCCACTGCACAAACCTCTACATACAACGCATCAGAAACAATTGCACACTAATTGTAAGCTAATAAAACCAAAGGGACCTTTAGAAATGGAATTGAAAGTTAATAAAATGAAATTGCAGAACAGAAAATATTTTTCAGGAAAAAAGTTTAGCTAGTCAAGAAATATACTTAGAAAGGAGTTAGTAGGTGCGCATTAAATTTCTACAGCGTGTTAAGTAAGAAACAAGCCATGCAAGAAAAATTATTTAGTCTTTACCCTCTAGACCACACTTCACATTTGAATCCATGTCGATGTACAAATCGTTGGAAGTTACGGGCAGTTCTATTTATACTCATTTTAAACGTTGCATTGTAGTCTGGATTGTTGGTGTCTTTCACCACGGCGGTTTTATTCGTTTGGACTTCTTCAGCCTAATTTTCCAAATAAAAATGGAAAATAATTAAACAATAAATAATGTAAATAGGTTGCAAAAAGAGAAGACATCGTGTCTGAATTTCATTGACTTACGGTGGGATAAGGTAGCTCAACTTTTACATAAGTATCCACATCAGAAGGATTACTCACTTTAAAATTGATTCCACGTAAAATACTAATTTCTATTTCTCCATCACCTATGTCTGTGTTACATCTGTGAATTACTTAAACTTTAGAATAGAACCTCACTTATAATTAGAAGAGCTTGTTAATGTCTCAAGCTACTTACTCTGTAATGCTGAATATTCTATTTTCGTAGTGGTACTTGGGTATATCCCCTCCCCTTTTAACGGCAAGTCTAAGGGCATCCAGGTCCTTTTTGGATTCTAAGGCCATTGATTCAAATCTATTTGCTGAAGCAATATCTCCTATGTTTTTAAAGTGGTCCCGAGTTCGCATACACATCTAATCAAGGAAAATATAATTTCATTTTAATGCAATTCTTTACTTAAATGGAGTTTAAACATTTAATCATTTATTCACCTTAAGCTGTTGCTTTAAGTCATCCTCCAATTTCGAAAATATTTCTCCAACATTCCCTTCAGGCATAATACAGTCTGACGCACTGACCACTTCGAAATTGTCAGCTTCTTCCAACTCTAGTCTAGCAACTGATTCTGGAGGCGCTGGGAGCTATAAATAATTCATGAAATTATTCGATGAATATTCTCTGCAATGATTGAATAATCGGAGCAGCTTTAATCGAGCCCATTATTAGTAATTACCGTGGCCATATCGACTGGTAGACCAGCTTGCGCCACTTGAATTAACTTATCGAATCCTTTCGCGGTTCTTAGGAACTCTCGAGCTTGGTTAACATCGCCTCGTTTCTTTGCATTCAGCGCTGCTTCTCGGAACTGCTGTTGTCTAAGCAAAATTATCTGAAGCTGTTTCTCTTGGAGGGTAAGTTTCGTGTTTTGTTTCCCTCCACTGCGGGATACTTGCGTTCCAGTAGGTGTATTTGGTGATCTACCCGAGGTAGCTGCCCCAACACCGGCACTTGGTGTAGGGGTTGTCGGATCAGCTCTGGGTTTCTTCTCTGGACTTTCGCCCCCAGGTCCAGGTGTTGTAGGAACTTGTAGAGGCTTTGGTGATGGAGCGGGAGGAGCTGCTGGTGTTGCGACGGGTATGGCTGCAAATCCTGGAGGAGTTGGGAGTTCATCAAAAGGTACAGATTTGCCTTTCTTGTAAAGCGCGATTGCTTCCTCGTACTGTTTCACAATTCTTCCCATTCTTCTTGCTTTACTAGAATTAGAAGCAGCAGTTGCTTTCTCCACTTCTGATTTATATTTTTGCAGACGTTGCTCCAACGCTTCCATTATGGACGAAGGAGGAGGTGGAGCACCAAAGATATCATCACCACTAGCCGCGGGAGCAGATTGGGGTACTATTTCTGCAGGGGCATCTTGTTGAGGAGATGGCGGAGTTGGTTCAGAAATATTTTGATTAGCACTTTCACTTTGCTGAACGCTTTCTACACTGGGGTAATTAGCAAGATCTACAGTCTCTCCGGATTTTATTGCAGTCTCTAAGGTCTTTGAAAGCTTTAAATATTTTAAGGCCCCTTGCATATCTCCTTGTCTTTTTAAAGCCACCGCCGCAAGTTTGTATTCCTTCATTCGCTCTTCAAAAGCTGGGTCAATCGATACTGGAGTTAAAACGCTAACTGGAGCTACTGGTGGGGGCTCATTTATAACAATGGGTTGCACTGGTTGGGGAGATGGCCTTACTGGAGTGGGAATTAAAGGTTCTGGTAATATGGCTCCAGCATTGTCGCTGTCAATTGAAATTGGCGTAAAAACTGGTTCAGGTTCCAATGCGGGGCGAGGACGGGGAGGAACACTAGGCACTGCTTGACTAGGACGTGGCGGGACAACCGGAGCAGCAGCAGGAGGTGGCTGAGACGGTTCGCTGTCCTTTTTTATGACACCAATAGATACTGCAGGTGGAATATCTGACTCTGCTATAACCCTTCCGGCTTTGGCTTTGGGAATTAGCTCTTTCAGTGTCTTGAGTCCCCTTGTGAATCTAAGAAAATTATTCAAATTATCGAATGAATAATACATTAATTTTATAAATCGCAATTTTATTTAAGCAATTTTAACCTCCTCGACTTTGCCGAATCCCCAACAGCATTTGCAGCAGATATAGCTTTCTCGTAAAGGTCTAATCTCTCTTGAAGAAGCTTAACAAGCTCCTCTCCTGTAATCCAAGGTGGAGGGGGGCGTGCTTCCGAGCTGGAATCTTCTTCTTCATCGTCATCGTCAACTACAATATTTTTATTTGCATTTGTTGAAGGAACGCCCAAGATATCACCTAATTCTGCCTGCAATTGTAAAGACTACATTATAAAAAAGAACCAACCAAAATCAATATTTAACAGCTGTATATTAAAAATACGACATGACCTCCAAATCGGGGTCGTCCAAGTCCACATCATCATCATCTTCCATCATTTCGTCGTCGTCATCTTGTAAAATATTACGGTTTCCACTGGACTTTCCTCCTCCTCCTGAAGGAGGTTTTGAGCGACTGGCAAATTTAGCTGGAGATGCCTTAGGACGTCTAGGCGGCGCGTTACCATCCAACAACATGGCCAATTCTTCTTCTAGATCGTCATCACCCACATCCATGTTCCCCATTAGGTTGTCAATGTCATCGTCGGGTCCACCAATACCGGCCAGAAACCCAAGCTATTGAAAATTTAATGGACAGAGAAGCACATTATAAAAACACAAGACGAAATACCCAGTCGATTCCAGGTAATTTTTTAATTATTCCAAATAAATTATATCAACCTGTGCTGCATTTTGTGACCTTCTGTCTTTACTTTCTGCACTCCTTCTTGCCCTTTCGGGTTTTGGAGGCTCGGAACTCTTTCTTTTGCCAAATCCAAACATACTTTCTGAGCTACTTCACAAACAAAAATTCCGAACAGTATGACTCCAACAAAGCTAGCCCAACCTTTAATAGTAAATTGCGGTTTAAAAAACAAAAACAAAACATGAAAAGTCACGACGTGGTGTCACAAGTCAGAGGACAGTTACTGAGCAAACCACTGCACTGCTAATTCCCAAGTTATACTTCACTTCATTTTTAAATATCACTCTTGACAACTTGACTATCGTTCGATATTGTTTCAGTTGCTTAGGCTAAACTTGAGTTATCACTTGATCCAACCGTGACTAGGTTCCGTTTTTCAAAAAAAAAAAAAGTGCCCCAGCTCGAAAATTCCTTACTTTCGTACTCTGTACAGGTGATTAATTAAATATGATTATATTGATTATGAACTATCTTGCTGTTAGATTACTGCGTGCACCTTCCCTAATTGCATGTCCAAATATTTCATAACGAAGAGTCAGCTGCCAGATTGAATCTCACTCAAACCCTTTTTCATTCTTTCTTTGGCTCACTCCATCCAAACAAATCCTATCCAATACTTGACTCTCTCTCACCATCGCAATTCGCATTCGTTGAGAAGAGAAGGAAATTGTTCCCTTGCTGAATTGATTTTGTACGCCTATGTACTGCCACTGCTTTGTAATTGTAATTGTAACTGTCGTCTCATCTCATCTCATAAAATTTTTCAGCGCTGATGAATTTCGATTCAGTCAGTTGTTGCACCTTGACTCATCATCACAAGAGCCATGTAGCCAAGTTGATTATTTTCGATATCTCGATTAAAATTTGAATGTTCAGTTCAGTCGTTTCTTAAGTCGTGCTTCTTAAATACAAAAATTAAAATTGTATTATATTATATTTGTATTTTATAAAATTATAAGACCAGGATTTTACCGAGAATCTTACCTTGCCCCAAAAACATAACTGAACGGGACAACATTAACACCAGTTCATTCTTATTCTTACCATTTCTAATACCCGTAATGATTCTTTTGTTTCAAATTAAAAATCAAATATTGAATGTGATCCTCTACAGTAAAATGATGATCTTCGTGCAAATTTAAATCAGGTCCGACTTCTTACATAGCTAAAATCATGACATGACCGTTCCCAGCCTTTGTCTTCTTCTCTTTGTTACTTTCATTAATTCTGCCTTTTGGGTCATTCTTATTGTTATACATCCCGTACCCTATCTACATGTCCTAAAAAGTGAAACCTTCACAGCTTTAGAATTAGTAACAGCCAAACAACTATACCTATTAAATGCTTCCTACAGTCTTCTGTTTTCCTTTCTTCTTCTCGACGCTTCATACCCAGCTCAATATAGACTCATTTGTTTCCTTTGTCGCTTCGGGTACTGAAAACCTCTTCCTAATTATATGACAGCTAAAGTCATCATAAACATATAATAAAAAGCTTTACTGTTTAATCTCTAAACTATAGCTTCCAATGAGAGATGTTAGCGATTCATTGATGTCCCAGCCCCCAGCGTCCCTGTCACACGTATCTTTAGTCTCCCTCCTAAATTAAATTGTATGCAGCATTTTTATTCTTCATACGATATTCACTTCCCACTTCATCACAAGTCTATAGATTCATTCACAACGACATGACGATGTTAGACCACAGATTTACTTTAGACTCGGCCCATTAGCCACAGAGTAAAGTTGTTCCCTCTCTTACTCTCACTGCTTTTTTGGCGACTAAGAATTTTTAAAACCTTTGACCTGTTTGTTACATTTTTATTACTATTACTGTTTTATGAATTTTTAAAGTGGTACGTTTTTGTTAAATTATTATCTCGTTTCATTACTTCTTGTCGCTCGTTGAATTATATAAAAGTGTGAGAGAGAGACTCTGTTTTCTGTTGGAACTCAAGACGCGAAAGTTTTAGGAGACTAAAAAACAAAATGGCCGTAACAACTACTGTTAGCAGTAAAAGTGACAGTGGATATTCTTTTCAAGCAAAGGAAAAGCCCAGGATCTATTTTAAGGTAATAGATGCACCCAGAATAAATAACTGAGTTTATAATTTTTTGTCTCGTTAATATTTCAAGAAAACATCGGTAATAATTAGTCCTAGATCATCCTGTTTCGGAAAATAAAAAATAAAGCTTTGTCATTTAATAGATATGGGAGTGATTTACTCCAATTCAAGAATTGCAAGTGCACCAAGACTAGAAGCTCTTGTATATTGCGTTGAGCTTTTCGAACACCGAAACGTTGTTGGGGCAATATAAGACTTACTGCTAGATTGACACTACTTTCAAGTTTATAATTTTCAAACATTTTTATATGGTGGAATTTCTAGATTGGCATAAATACTGCAAGAATTACAAACTTCGTTTTGGTCAGCCTTTTCTTCACTTGTTTCCGGATCATCAAGCCAGTATCGGCAGGTACAGAGACGTTTCATCTTAGTCTCCCAAATACTGACACTGGGTTCGAGCGAGTTTTGGGGGTCGGTGTGGCCAGTCCTTATCCGTAAGAACAATGAATTATTGCCCACCATATTATTATCCGAGGCGTTTGATTTGATAATCTAAATTATTTTACTTTTTCATCTCATCGTTCCATTGAACAGATACTTCCAACGGTAAGCATTTTACTGTCTTATTCCAGTTGTAACATGATACCCTCATGTCATTCACCTCCATACTATTACGTACGGGGTAACACAATTAATTTATTTAATTCAGGCCGAGATATAGATATCCAGTGTACGACCGCGAAGGAAGAGGATCTCTACTGTATGGCTACGGTGGACCAGAAGTATATCCTTATCGAATTTTTGACCCAGTAGAAGGACATCACAGAAAGTAAAGTGCTTCTTGTTTGCATTTCCCAATTTTTCTTTGTGTTTCCTTCTAAACTCCGCACATGCTGTACCTTACTTTGTGACATTTTCTTCCATTGTATTCTTGACTGTGTGTAATTGTTCATCAAATCTTGAATATTAGTGATGAAATACCAACCATTTTTTTTTAACTTAAATGTTTTTTCAAGGTTTTGTATGGATTGATTTGGCTAAATGTTACTTGTTTCAAGCCTTATCTTCCAGTACAGTATTTTATACATACATTTGGAAATTATTGACTTTGTAATTCCTTCATGTAAATTGTCTTCGCATTTTTTTCGCCCGAGATGTAAAAACTTTAAAAAGTTTAAAATGCACAAAATGGTTCAAATAAACAATAAAGGCAGTGCAGACGAGAATCATTTTTTTTTGGAATTCTACCGGATATGTTGTTTTATTTGGCCTGTTCAAATATAATAGTTTTTTCACATATTTTTTGAAAACAACTTAAGCTATTAATGAATTCAGAAGGATACAGTATTTAGTTTCATCGACTCTAAAAGCCTAAACCATTAGAAAATTACACTAAGATATTAGTAACGCAAAGATTCGCAAATGAGAATGTTACAGAAAGCTTGAACTGATATGATAAAGAATATAATAATTATGTCCTAGCTCAAAAAATACGAATGTAAACCGTAGACAAAGACAAATGTAAAGACAAAATGTTAGTTGATTAATTCCCTCCGCTTTCAAATTCCAACGCAAATGCACCCTTTCGCGATTGCAAGAAGCATTAATGTGCATTACATGGGAAATCAAAATAGCTGGTGACACATTGGAATAAAACAGAACACTAAAATTCGTTTACATTTTCCCAAAAAATCTTTGAATAAGCTTATCATATAAAGATATAACAAAAGCTGGCACGTAAGGTTAATACAAACTAAGTATGAAGTATTTCTTTTTGAACGTTTGTAAGCTGTAAAGTTGCATTATTTTTTTTAAATTTAATTAAACGGTACTATAATTTACAAAACATATTAGTTATGCATTTTCCTCTAAATAATACAAACCAATTGAAGCAATATGGAAATTAATTTTGTCTTTATCCATCTCACTCAGACTCAATTTAGAATTTAGGTAAAAATGTTAACAATTTCAGGTCGTCTTAGTCGTTGAGAGTTTAAAGTTGACATTAGTCCACTGATTAAGTACTACGTTAACTTACTTGTCTTGATTTGATCTTAAATTACTGGGGCCACGAGAGTAAAGAGTAATTCTAATTACTTATTGACTTGAGAATGGTAAGTGGTGGTAGTGGCATCATAAAAATTCAGTAATTTTTATAGACTGGTTACAAAGTGGGGAAAATGATGTTGTACTTGTCTTTTAAACCTTGATCAGTTTGGACCCTAGCAAATCCCTGGGAACTGCAGGCGCTGGTTTAAAGCACACTCCATTCTTGACACAGAGCTTCAGATCATTTCCAAAAAGGATGTCATTTATTGGGGCATTTTTATAGTTGAGAATATTGCTGGAGTGCAAGACATTTTCCAGAACCCTTTGAACATTGGCTATAGGCTCTTCCGGAGAATATTTATTACAATTATGATCACACTTGAAACTGTAGCCATAATTTTCATTTGAAGACTCGTAAAATCGTCGGTGTCGACTAAGTACAATGTTCAGCTGCTGCTTCCAAGCTTGAGTATTTACACTGGACTCCTCCACTGTGCCATTTTCTTGATCTTCCAGAGAAGCTAGGATACTCCCAGCGGAACTTTTGTACAACTGTATGTTCGAAGATGGTATTGTGCCGTAGGTTGATGATGTCGGAGTGATGGAAGCGTTTTCCAAAGATAGGTCTTGCAAACAGGAGGACAATGGAGAGGAAGCCAGAAAAGAGTTTGCTCCGGAAGAAATAAGAATCAACTTGGACAGAGAGAGCAGGTACGGTGCCAACACTGAAGAGGAAAGCAATGTCGCAAACAATGTCGTGTACATTAAGGTGATGGCTGCCACAACCTTTAATCAACACAAATAATTAAAATTATATTGTGTAAATATTTTAGCAGGACTTTTAGTTGCAAGATCTTTCTCTACTTAAAAACCAAGTATTTTACCTCTTTTAATTGATTGTACATAATAGGAACGACGGAGTCCAGTCCCAGCAAAAAGTTGGATAACGAGGTCAGCTCCGTGTAAGTATACCAACCCCTCTGATTTCCTTGGTAAATTGCCACCTTTTCCTCTATGTGGTTGAAAGCCCTATCATACTCCCCATTCCCAACATTAACTCTCCAGTCCTGCAATAAAAATTATAAAATTATTTTGGAGGTTAAGTCGAGACTATTGAAAGTATAGTACATTAAACAACTTACGATTGCCGTTAGGAATTCCAGTTCGAGTTTGTTAATCCGTTTTAAATCCATATTAGCTGAAGCAGCCCATTCGTCATTAAAAATTCCCAAGTCTTCACCATCGTCTTGAACAAATTTGCTAGCCACAAGCTATAAAATAAATAAAATTGAAAGTTAAGCATAAATATGTAACTGTTTTTGCCTTCAGTTTTCTTTCTTGAAATCGTTAAGAAAATTAGAAAACGTGTACGAACTTACTAAGGACACAACAAACAACTCGGATGGTTTGATAGTCTTTAGATAACCGGGATTATTGGCCGAAAGTCTTTCCAGGTACACAAGAGCAAATACTAACGCGGTAGGGGAAACACACGCGTTACGTCCGATTTCAGCAGCCATGTCAATGTCCAAAAATTCCAGAGTGTCTTTTCGAGCATGTTTTGAAAAAGTGTCCACCGCCAAGACTAAATGAAAGGATTCCATTTAGATTTTGAATTTTGGTTAAAATTAGCTACATAAATCAGATAATAAATGTCCAGCTCACTCGTCAAAGGCAAAGATGGACGTGGAGTACAGCGTTGTCGAGCGTTCGCATAGTACATTGTTTTCGCAACCCGCTCACAGAGTACAGAGTAGTTCTCAAAAGTAGCCTCCGTATCATCAGTGTCCGACTCAGAAGTAGATTCCTCCTTCTTTTCAGCTTTGTTATAAGACGATTTCTTCTTCCTCTGGGTAGAGCGTCTACTAGACGCGGGGGACCATTGTTTCCACTTTTCCTCCGCCGCTTCGATTTTTGCCTTCATTTCCTCACTCATTTCAGGGCTATCTGGAGCCTTGTCATCAGCAGAGAACGGAATGTACTTCGAAAAAAACATCCCTGGTGAAGACGTGGTTGAGTCAGGGGTTGAGCACGTTGAGGTCGCTGAAGACCGAGTTAATTCAGGCGACGAAAGTGCTGAATCGTCAGACTCAGACAGAGAGGACTCAGGCGAAGACGGCGTCGAGTTGGGTGTCGACGGCATCACTCTAGGCGCCACCCAATATTCTAAGCAGCGCTGGTAACTGACGTCGTTATTTTTTCCAATAGGATAATTTTCTTTACTTCAAAAAATTACCTAAAAGAAAAAGAAGATATCAAAATTATTTTAGGTCAAATTCTAACATAATATATTTACAACCCTCTGACAATACATCAATAATTTTCACTTGAATTAATTTCGTAGGAAGCTAACCCACCCACTTTCTCTTCCTAAACACCTGCGCTCCGTAGTTTCAATAAAAATTATTTTCTTGACAAAAATTCACTTTCTACATTGCATTTTTAGAGTATTTTGGCGAATGGCCAATACGTTTGTATGTAAACTACGTTAATTTCCTCCCATATGTCCTCTAAAAACGACTCCACCGTACGACACACCTCCGTGAAGTTGCACTTATGTTTTACGAATAATGCACTCACACTCACTCATGTTTTAGCGTAATCGCAGAAGCGTATTGCTGCCTAAGAAGGATGTAATGTGTATGTGCAGTTATGTTATGCTTCACGAACTAGTGATAATATTTACAGTTACCTGTATCTTAACGATCCCGATGTGACGACACAGCAATTTTGGTTTATTGGCCCGATGATAAAAAATTATTTTTTAAACATGCCCTGCAAACCAAATCATAAAAAATTCAAACCTTATATCCTGCACTGTTTAGTACACAGACACAACTTTCAGCGTAAATTCACTGCTAAAAATTAAAACAATTTGATGAATTCAACAGACACATACCTTCAAGATGTTCGTCTCGTCTTGCGTGCACTTTGTAAGAGAATAAAGCACTACTGCTTCGGGTGAGTTATCCTAAATTATAATTTAAAAAACACGGAATTTTTTAACTATGTCGCGAAAAGGCTAGATCCTATTCTGTTTTAGGTTTAGTCATGCATCGCATCATGTTATTGAGGAATTAGATTAGATAGATATGAATGATCAATTTGATGAATTATGAATCATACATTCCATTCACTCTATATATTATGCAGCAGTGGTAAAATATACACTCCACGCCATGCTATCCTTTCCATATTATAGAGTGAAGTACAAATCAAGATTCTTCTACATTCTGATTCTGATTATGTGACGTCAATGCAATACACTGCATGTTACGTAATACGTATACGAGTATGAAATGAATCTCGTCTCGTGTTGTCTTTTTCCTTTGTTCTCCCATAAACAATTAGAAAATTCAATTTCACTTTGCCCCAATTTCACATCACAATCCTTCCTTCAAGCAAGCTTATACGCGCTTCAAACTCATATTTTGATTGTGGGGGAAATTAATTATTATCTTTTTCGCAAACGAAATCAAAAAATATTTTCGTTTGTGGAACCGTGACTGTAAGTAGTGGGATGAAGTTGGATTATTGAACGTGGCGTTTGTTTTCAATTTTTACTTCATTTATTTAAAGATTTTACAGCTTCCAAAACGAAAAGAGACGTTATTAATTCTAGGCAGAACTTAAACTATTATTGACAGAAAGAAACTCTGGGTGTACAATGGCATCACCTGGATTGAGCAATAGTGAATTACTGAAATCCTTAGGAATCAATCATGTTCCACGGCCTCGAGCACCTCCAATGTTTTATCGGCCTCCTTCGCCATTAGTTCTGGTGAGTTTCAAACAAAAGAAGACTGACTGTCTATTGGTTGCAGTTCCAATTAAAACTTTTAATAAATATAATGCTTGTAGGAAAGACCTCAGCCTATAGTTCCCGACGTTTCTTTGATTATTGACTCTGCCTCCACTAGTATCCACTCTGCCTACGAATCACTACATGATGGTTCGAACTATGCCAACCAATTTAATCTCCCACCAACTAGTTGCAGTGGAGCTAGTCCCAAAAATCATCGAATTTCGCCGGAAGCCAACCTAGCAAATTATTTCCCAACTCCGTCACTTAATCAAAGCGCTACACTACATGAAATTTCTAATTCTTATTCAAGAGATGACTCGGGACATGGTATGTCGGGGTTGGCAGCCTCAGTATCAATGTCTAAGGACCGCATTCAGGAAGAAAATGAAGATATCCCCGAATCATCAGCAAATTTTCAGAATTCTTCAAACACGGCGTCAGAAAGTTTGACCATGCCAAATGAAGACATTCAACTTCTTAAGTCTGATGTTGCTTCCATCTTGAAACTAGTTTGTAGGCAACATGAAACGATCAACACATTGAACTCACAGCTCACTCAGATCCTATCTGTTCAGGAGAAAATTCTTAAAAGTTTCCTTAAATCGCAGAGCATACCTAAGGAACAAAAGAGTGATGAGTCTAACAAAAGCGGTAACAAGGAACCTCCGAAAGTTCATTGGGACTATGATTGGAGCGGGAAGTCAACTCCTCCAACTACTGCTAGGACTCAACCATCTCCTACTCTTCAGAATTTAAGGGAAAAATATGAAACCAAATATCCTCCAACAACCACATCATCAACAACACCGTCAGGGGGTAATGCATCCCAACAAATACCGATAAATGTAAAGAACCGCCGTATTGAAGAACTGAAGCAACCTACTGCAGTACCATCGGCCTGTTTGGGTGAAAGAAACATTGAGGACTTTTCCACTCTTTTGAAGCACCTGGAGCTTACCGATGGTCCCGTGCAAAGCATATTCTCAGAAACTTCAGGGAACCGAGATATTTCCCAATTCAAGGATGACAGCTTGCACCAAAACGCGGACTGGAATAGGTAGATAGACTTTGAAATACAAAGTGATCTTTTTCAACTGTTATACAACTTTATTTCTGCTATATAGTCAAACAGGAAGTCCAAATATTGGCCCAAGTGCCAGTGCTTATGGAGATGGTTCTTTTTCGGAGGATGAAGACGCTGCTGACCCAGGCACCCCAATCCCTACAGCAGCATACTATGATAACTTACTCTCCACAGTCAATAGGTTTCTTGAAGACAAACAGAGCACCAAAAATCCCAACCAGGACTTTCGAACAAATTTGGATAGGCAGGATTCTGCAAGAAGGATTTACAGTGATGAAAATAACGACCCTGGACCTGCTCATAGACCTTGTAGTCATGTCAGTACTGGAACTGCATCATATACAAGTAGCTCTAATAACTCCTGCAACAATGGACGAAATACAGATAATATTCTGGACTATAGTCATAGATCCTCAGCTGCTCATCAAATGTTACCTAACGCCAACTTTAGGCAAAATACTAACAACGCCAGGGATCATAATAATACTAATGTTGTAGAAGTCACAAAACGATATCTTCAGTCCATTGGAGCTCCATCGGACAGTCCAAATGCGACATCTTCGGAAAGGGGAAATACGGCTCCTCCCTCATCTGCTGACAGAGCGCTTGCAACCAATCATCAGCAAAATTATATGATTCAGCAGTAAATTCCAAAATGATTTATGATTTAAGAGTTTCAATCAGGCTTGGAACTGATGAATTTTTGAGTTATTTGATTTCAATTTAATTTCATAGGAACGTCTACAATTCAATCTACATTCCTACAGTGAACTGCGCGAGAGTTATTCCAGAGTCCTTAAATTCCAACAGCGGGGTGATTGAGAGCCTTGCAAATAAATATATTCCCCCAGCAGACCTGAATAGATACGAGTTAATGACGAGTACGTTTCCACCTACAAAATGATTCAACCGGTATTGGTACTAAGTACTAGGCTAAGTGATTGAACTATACTTTTTTATTTTGTAGACAAAAACGGTGCTGGTCTAACTGACACGACTGTCTACGGCATGTCTACAAATAACTTGTCATTTGCAACGAAGCAGTACTTACAGCGTTATGGTCTGGTTGGTGGTGACAATTTACCAATGGAGAATAATGGACACAAAGTTGGTGGAAATGCAAACATGATCTCTCCTCCAGTTCCAGAACCTGAGAATAGGATTCTTGATGTCACAGCTATACGAAATCAGCCAAAACTTTTATGAACCCAAAACTATATTTAGAACTGATAATTATTTGTTAAAAACTTTATCTGAGTTCAATTATTGACAATTGAACTATTTCCAAATATACAATGTTATATTGAATAATCGCATCGTTTTTATTTTATCCGCTTGACTCATCTCATCATGTTATGTAATATTTTCAGACTGTGATTTCATTGTATAATAAACAACTTTGAACAAAACTCAGAATTTGAGCGCAGCAACCACTTTTATAATAATCATCTTAATTAGTAATTAGTACAGCAAAGAACATTACTGAATATAGATTCAGATACATAAGCTAAGCTAGTAGGACTTGAAAAGTTCATGAAATTTGTAGATCATGATCAACGGTCAAAAATTTATGGCTTCTGTTGCTGAATAAAGCATTTTTGAATTGCTCCCATCAGAAAATTGAGAAGAATTTTTAAAATATACTGATACTGAGCTTATTGTATTTTAGTAAAAAAAGAATTCCATGGATACGATACGGATACATTATACATACCTCTTTGAGCATAGATTTACATCGTCTCACGCTCCCCTAATCTTGTACTCACTACTGCTCATCGTCGGTACCAAATTCATAAACCCAGTTCTCCACCAAACCTCGACCGGCTAAAAACCGACTTGACTTTCATTCTAGTATTATTTAAACCTGATATCTTACTACGAAATTCTCTGTTCTTGAAGTGAAAAGTCTAGAAAATTCTAAATTGAAATAAATATCATGGCGGAGAAACTGCGTCAACTGAAGCTTCGCAACCTACTGCTTCAGAAGGCAATCTGCGATATTAGTCAACGGCAAGAGAAGCTGGAGGAGTTTATCCAAATGGAACATGGTATTTAATTTAGGAATACCTATTTCTTCAAAATATTAGGTTCCTGATCCATTGATCATCAACATTATTTTCAGCATTTTTTTTTGTTTATTCTACGTAGTTCACGAGTTTAAAATCTTCCTGGAAAATCGTGATCGCTTAATGTTCGTCCTGGGGTACTCTCTGGCGGATTTGGATACGTTCGAGGGCAAGCGAAGCCCAAAGACTCTGGAACTTGTTCGGCTTCTCCGGGTTGTTAGGGGTACGTATGGGTTGATAGTTTGAATAAATACCATGAACAAACATAATTATGTGTTGTTTTCGATTCTTTAGGTTATCAAATACCGCCAGGAGAAAAAAAGCCAAAAATGAAAAAAGGGAAAGGAACTACTCACCCAATCGAACTAAAGCCTTACAGAATATATTTAAACCTGATTACGGGAATATTAGAGAGGGCAACGCCGGAAAAATGCATAAAATGCGGTGACTCTAGCCACGGTAAGAAGAATTGTCCGTTCAAGGTCAACACCGATAGAACTCCGGAGATAAACGCCATAATCCAGGAGAGGATTGACAAGTTAAAAGAAACTGAGTTGGATGACCCTTTCATTCAAGACTCCTACAAGAGAAAACTCTTCTCAGCGGAAGTTGTTTTGGCAGCAAAACGGAACAACTGGAGGAGGCAGAAGGAGGAACTTTTGGCTTTGAAGAAGACATCAAATTCAGATCCGACTCATCAGGCAGACGGTACATCACAACCAACGGCTTACTTTTTGACTCGAAATTCTCTTGATTTTCAAGCCCACTCCTCTACTTCAACTTCCTCTCAGCATCTTAAAACAGCGTTCAGCACTACATCGCCAGACGGAAATTTCCCCAAGAAGAAAAGCAAGAAGCAAAGGCGGAGAGAAAGAGAAAGATTAATAGCTCGAGATCGACAGGAAGCGAAAAAAGTTTGTAACACTTTTAAACGACTGTTAGCGAAAGAGGGTCAAATTCACAATCAACGTGCGGATTGGCGACATAAGACGTCAGATTCACATCCGACTCATCAGGCAAAGGGTACTGGGCCACTTGCCATGGCTACACCTCAACCAATGGCTTTCACTTTGACTAAAAGTTCTCTTGATTTGCAACCCCACTCCTCTACCTCGTCTTCCACTCAGCATCCTGGACCTCATCGCCCTCCTCCAAAATTACCTTCTCCTAGAGCGCCTGGCCCAACCCCTGGACCAAGCGCTTCTCAAGAAGTTCCTTTCCCAGTAAGACCTTGGGACAAATGCCGTTTCCGATGCCAAAAATGCGGGAAATTTTTTCATTACGCTGAGTTACGGGACCGGCACGAGAACTTGTGTGATGGGAGTGGAGATGGGAAGAGGAGACCACGCGTTTGCTCCAGAAAACGTGTACCAGGCAGCAAATGGGGAAAAAGTGGCAAGGGGTGGTGATTGGTTTCCGCAAGCCAGAGAAATCTATTATTCATGATTTCTCCACTCCCTGGCTGAACGGAAAAAATTAAGGACACGGAAAGTTTAAGGGCTGGAGGTCAAGGACGGGGGAGAGACACGTTTGTTTCGACTGTGGCAAAAGTTTTAAAAGTCCGTTTGCGATGGAGAGTCACATTCAACTTGTGCATTGGCATAAGTCCTTTAGGTATTCTTTTTATCAAAAAATGTTGCATTATATTTTTTTATTTTTGTCGTATAATGTATTATTAAAGTGTAATCAGTAATGAATTTTATGGAACAAAAATTATATTATTCATGAAAGAAAGTCATTTATTCTTTAACCGTTATTGTAAGCCTAGGAAAACATGAGAATATGTTATAATACGAAAATTATAATTATATAATATAATTGTGTATGTGACTGGATGACCGTTATAAATTATTACAAGTTTTCTTTATTTGCAAAAATGTATTTTGCAAACTTTTTCGTAGAAGTGAAGTTGTTTGTTTTGAAGCGCAATAAAAAATCTAATAAACTCATAGTGAGAATGGTGTGCGTAAAATTTTAATTATTTTAAAAAATTATTATCATCCAATCCAATTGAATATCACGTAATATGGGGTTTGCTGGTTCCCAAAAACCCAAAGGCTTTAATAAAAAAATTGCTTGCTAGCTTGCTTGCTCTTGCTGACAGGGATGTAGTTTTAGTTTTGTTTACATTGACCATGTGAGCAAAAGAAACCAGAGTCGTTGATCCACTAAAGACTGCAGTTCATTTGAGGTTGAGGACTGACTGTCAGTTTCATCTAATCTTTTTTTTTAAATCAATCAAATTCTTCAAGATATAAAATCCTTGAATTTTAGTTTAGGAGAGTGACAGTTTGAGGGAAGGAGGGCGAAGTGGGAATTAGACGGTCCAATAAGATGGCATTGGCGGAGAAATTTCGACAACTTCGGATTAGAAATGATCTACTTAAGGCAGCAATAAAGAATCTAAATGCTCGTCTACAAAACCTAGAAGAGTGTAGCGATTTACAGCATAACGGTAAGACCGTTAAACTATCGGTTTTAGTATTGTCACATATAAAGTTCAGAAACTATAATGTTTGAAAAGTTGAAAAATACACTATACGTTACCACAACTCTACTGAAACTACGGGACCTATACTTTGAGGACTTGTTTACTTATCATTCATTTTAATTTTGATAGCCGAGGATTTTGCACTCTTCTTGAAGAATCGAGAACGCTTGATGTTCGCGCTGGGGTACTCCGCCAAAGATTTTGACATTAACGAAGGAAAGAGAAGCCCAAAGTCTTCCGAACTTATTCAGTTATTGCGAGTTGTAAGGAGTAAGTTTGTCATCTAGTTTAGCCGCCTTAAGCCTTGATCATCTCTGATTCTCTGACTTATCAATCGTTAATTTAATTTTATTGCCATTAATATCTGTCTCTAGATTACCAACATCCTGCAGTAAAAAGGTTGCATAGACCATTTAGAAATAGAAGGGAAGTGTTTCCAATCGAATTGGAACCGATGAGAATCTTCATAGACCTCAACACTGGACTTGTTCAAAGGAGACCTCCTAAACGATGCGAGCGCTGTTATGATCCTGAACACGAACGCAAAGTGTGTCCATACAAATACGAAGAAAGTCGAACGCCTCAAGTGATGGCCATGATCAAGGAAAGAATAAAAAAAATCGAAGAAGTTGAAATAGACGATCCATTCTTATCAGCCAAGTATAAGATAAGACACTTCAAAATGGACCCTAATAGGAGTGACAGATCCAAAAGACGAGAGTTGAACAAGGTTAGCGGAGTTAGTAGGCGCCAGCTTCAACGCGAAAAGCGTCAGGCCAAGGAGATGAAGAAGAAGGCTAAGAAGAAGAACTTGTAGGATTTAGGTTGAATGGTGGTGCACATGGTAATTGGATTATTTTTATAATTAGAATAATTAGATGGAGTGTGATAAAGTAGTCGTTGCCATGATCAGCTCGCGTGAATTATTAATTAAATTGTTGAAATGTTTTATTATATTTCTGACTGCTGAGTGTGTACGGTTTTTTAATTTGTACCGAGTATTTAATTTCAAATAAAAAACTTAATTAACAGTGGTGATTAAATCGAGCGAATCTAATCATTAAATAGAAAATGAGTGTTCATATTATTCCAACCTCGTCTCAGGCCGAGGCTTTACAAATAACTGACAGTTTGCGAGGCTGCAAATGTGGAAAGAATATTTGGAGAGCGACACGAAAAGATATAGCGAAAGCGTTGCCCACAAAGATTGAATCGTTGGTGGTCGACTTGGGCCCAATTCTTAACGAAGATGAGATTCACGATATGTCTAACCCCATTTCGATATTCATCAATTGTGGGAGTGTACCTGTGGAGGAGAAACGCTATTGGGATGTCACCGTCATAAATTCTGACAGGGCTCGAAAGGTAAAAGCAGTTGGATTGAAAATCATAGATATCTCTTCACCCATTAAAGTCATCCAAAAGTAAAAGTCATCAACTACAATGATTTCATCATCTTTAGGGCCAACATTACAAAAAAATTCGCTTTGATGAAGGCAACAATGGGGACACGACTTATCACAAAATGACTTCGGTATTCCGAGTGCTGATTCATCCTAGAAATCTCAATGTCCCTACTCCCACTTTCAAGGACACTAACGTATCTGCGGTCATCCCTCGCCAGCCCCATGATAACCATAAACTTCACTTTCGAGTGCTTTTTCAACCCCAGTTGCCCAATTTGGTTTATTCTAAATGTGTCTTCCTTTGGGTGGACAACGTCCCAATAAGACTTAGGATGCGTGGGTATTCAATAGGTAAACGTATCATTTAAAAATTGATTTGGTTATCAGTATTAAAAACTAAAAGATTGCGAGAGTGAAAGAATAATTAAATTAAATGTACATATCTTAGGCCCTGCGGTTTGCCTAAGCAGAACCCTAGTCAATTTTGGAGGGATTTATGTCGGAAACTATACCAAACGCGTACTAGAACTCCATAATCACTCATTGGCTACGGCACGCTTTCAGTTTCAAAATGACAATACACGAAGCGTTTTTAAAGTGAGTTATCTAAATGAATGATTAATCCATAGGTATCACAGTGCCCCAAGTATAATTTATTTTTATAGATTTGTCCTCCCAGTGGCATAATCCAGCCAATTAGTTCACTCCGAGTGGAAGTATACTTTCATCCGTTTGCACCCAGAAGCTTTTACAAACGAATATATTGTCTGATACATCATCAAGAGCCATTAATTTTAGATTGTATCGGGATCTGTGTCCCTCAACCTCGGTTCCTAGCCGCTCCCATGCCTTTTGGGGTACTGCTTGATACGAAATTGGCCATGCCAATTCCAGCAGATACGTTAGTTAATCACAAATTCTTTAAAACTTAAAACCAATAAATCTCTCAACAAGTAATTTTTCCATTCGGCAGTTTCGAAAGTTTCATTGAGGGCGATCACCGTTGGGGTGTAAAATTGGATTTTCCTCGAATAGACTTTGGCTATCGTGATCCTGTTAATTCGCACCCAGACCCTTCCACTGGAATGTCTGTCCAGGCAGTAAGCTCATTACCTTATGACACCCTTCTAGAATGGCCCCCTGGTATGATTGCTAAATCTACAAGTGAAAGTTCACAAGAGTTTAAGAGTTACATCGTCATGTTCTTCAAAATTTAGATCCATCGAGAGTATTTACGGTGACTCCCAGTCAAGCATCCTTACCAGCGAAAGGAAGCCAAACGTTCACAATACACTTTATGCCTAATTTCACTGGAGCCTTTTACGCTGCCACATTAGAGTGTTACGTATACCCAGGGGATGTTGCATGGGAGCATGATAAGCCTCCATGGATGATCGACCATTCAGTTTCCCAAGATCTGTCTAAGGTTGATACGAAAGGAAGCCCTTCCAAACAAGAGCATCCTTCCAAACATGAGCATCCTCCCAAACATGAGCATCCTTCCAAACATGAGCATGAGCATCCACATCAGCAACATGGGAAGGATAAAGAACAAGTACAAAGTGTAGTGGAAATTGAACCAACGGAAAGTAAAAATTTATCAATAGTGGACATACCAGCTACTGAAGATGGTTACCCCATGAAAGTTCAGATTACCAGGTTGAACGAAGGGCAGGTTACGGAGTTTCTTGTGAGCCCGGTGTCGACCAAAATCAACAAGTATGAGTTGCCTGACGTGCTCATGTCTGACGAGGAGATCACGCGCTATTTGAAAGATGTTGCATCGCCTGAAAAATCGGTGGAATGTGGCTTCTCTGCGAAAAAGGAAAAAAAAGAATCGCCTGAGAATTCAAAGTCCAAGGATGACGTAGTCCCCACATCTACTAAGGTCACTATCATTCCAGGAAATCATGCTACGGATGGAATGCATGAAGAGTCTCCGTCGTTGCAAACCTTTGGTGAAAGTGAAACTAATCCTACTTCTTCTTCAGAAAATCCCACTTCTGAATATACGAAAACAGAAGAAAGTATTAAGAAAGCTTCAACTATGACTCCACGCCCAGGAAAACCACCACCAAAAGTTAACACCAATATCAATACTGCCCCAAGTATTCACCCCGCTAATATATTCACTCCAAGGAATGACCAAGGAAATAGCCGATTTCAGGAAGCACTTGACGGCCCAAGACGTATCGCGTTACCCCTTTGCATCAATTTAAAAGCTACAGGTAGTAAATATTCTCAGTTTTTTCCTTAAATGCTCTGACTACTTTTACAAATCTACTCATTTTTTGCCAACGTAGGTCATACTTTTACTCCTCAAAGAGTTCCTTTTATACCCAACGTAAACTTTCCCATGAAAGCGTTGATGTACGCGAGCACTCCAAATATGCCCGTAGGAAGGACGCTGCTCATAAAAAATATGAGTGACCTGCCTTCTTACTATAATATGGAGCGTTTGGACACGTAAAGTTTAAAATTTCAATTTTAGTTGGTAATTTTCCGTTTAATTACTGAATATTTTTAAGCCATTCTTTCCTTCTCAGGTTGGACTGCTTTCAAGTACGCCCATTCTTGGGATTGATCGGAGGGAACGAGCATGAAATTATTGTGGTCCGTATGGTTCCCAAACCGAGTCATACAAAATTGTACAGATCGGATCTAGGAATTAACTTTAACCTTCAAGATAATGCTTTGATTGGACTTAATGGCTACTGTGAAATACCCTACTTAGGCATTCGGGTTCTTTACGAATCCCCAGCTAGGGGTAATGAGATTGTTTGTCCAATTACTATAGCTGGATGTGTTACCTACACATTTTTAGAATTACACAATCCCACAGGATTCCAATATAAGTATTTAAAAAATAATTTATCCGATCAGAAACTTTATGTAACTTTAATAACTTTATAGTAGCCCACTTGATATTAAATTTTCAATATTTTCTGCAGATTTTGGATAGAACCTGGGGATCTAGAGGAGGAAGAATGGATGATTGTAAGAAGATATCAATTATTAACATAAAAATTGAAGAAACAACAACTTTGAAATACAGAAAAAAAATATTTTGAATTTTTGTTTTCCACAGATTTCTCCTCGACCATCGAAGGGATTCATTGCTCCTAATGAAGTGATTTACTCTAAAAAAAACTATTTTTTATGACAAAACAACAGTCATAATTATAAATTTGTTTTTACAGACTATAACGATTTCTTGGAGATTTGCTCCTCGGTCGGATGGGATGTACTATTTATTTTGGAGATTTTGTTTCGATGTAACTCGTACCTGCGTCACAAAGGATAATTCTTTGGGGTATTATGAGTTTATTATTCCAGTTACAGGAGCAGCCAAAACCTCCTATTTAAAGGTATAATTTTTTACTCTTGTCTTTCTCTTCAAGTCTTGTTAATTCAAATCGAACTTTCTATCATCATGAATCATGATCTGTAGGCTGAACCTCCCATGCTTGACTTCGATATGGTCCAAATATTCGATACTAAAAGCAAAGTGACCTACGTCAAGAACGATGGAGAGTGTCCAGTGAATGCGCATTTTATTGTAAGTTGTCTGAAAAAAGGTTTCAGCATTGAAAATTAAATCAATTATAAGAATCTTTTGTGGAATTTGTGTTCAAGGTCCACCATGAGCAATGGTTGACAAATTTCCCTCAGGAAGTTGTCAGTGTCAATCCAGCTAGGATGTCCTTAAAGCCCCATGAAAGTGCTGCAGTAAGAAATTTCTCCAGAGCTTTTAATTATAATGGAAGTGCACATAATTAAAGAGATTAATTAAAGGCAAATGTATTCCTCTACAATTGATATAGCTCACTGTCACCGTTCGTCCGTCTAAAACCAATATGCAGCATTTCTACATCATTTACAACCTAGAGTTCAAGGAGGATGACGAGTTTGTTAAAGGGGCAACAATGGATGTCTTTGAGAAGCATCTAGTCGATATAACTTTCATGGGCGATCATACTGTTTTCAAGGTAAATACACTTAACAAGGACCTTAGACGCTAAGTATTCATTTTCAGGCCCACTATTACTATTAGTTACGTGCTA
>JAANSQ010000325.1:0-26803 GCA_036850885.1 Lepidocyrtinus dapeste
ACATGGAGTAAAATAATTGAGAGTATGCTGCACGATAACATTTTTCCGGAACTGTATATCGGCATTTAATATTATATCACTGTAATATTTATCAAGTCAAGTCACATTAAATAAGACTTAGCCTACGCACTTTTTCCATGGATACCTAAAAACCTGGAAGCTTTATTTTCTTCTCCGTTTCCATAAAAGTGCTGAAAACTTATTGAATCCTGACTAGAGGTTGAAGGCTTGACGATGATAGATCCCGAAAATAATGGCACAAAGGGTAGCCTGAGACGCTGTAAAGAGGATGCTCGTAAAGGGGATTCTGATGAAGGCAGCTGTGAACATGTTCACAGTGGGTGTGCCAGGAGCTCCACTCGTAGGAGCAGTTGGCGCTGGAGATGGTGTCCTATTAGGTTTCAAAATCGGCTTAGGTGTTGATGTCGAAAGAATGAGCAGACCATCAGGTTGTTCATTGCCAGGTTCACTACCAGAGCCATAATCCCCAGTGTCGTCTTGCATACCATCCATGTCTAGATGTTGGTGAGCAGGGCCGAGGAGATCCTCATCGTCTGTTTCACCCTTCTGCCAGATCTTACGGGTCTCTCGTTCTTCCTTCTCCTCTTCTAGTTGAGTCCTTTGTCTCTCATCGGATTCCGTTTCTTCGAATAGAATGTCAGGTCTGTTCCCATTGCAGAGAGAACCGGTGCACCAGCACAACTCTACGGAATTCGCTGTTTTGCAGTCATTCAATGGAAGCTTGCCGCAGGAGCGTGATTCATTCTTCCCTACAAATACAAAAATTAGCCAGAAATTATCAAAGAGTACATGAAATTGAAAGCATTTCCTTTCAGTCAAGCTATCCTTCTCCCTTGAATACAATGTTTGCGCCTTTTATTTGTCACGTATGTATATACATATTCCATAAACATCAAATGTAAAAAACTGTATGCGGAACGGTTGATATAGCTTTGATCTTCCATCATCGAAAGGCTTCTTGAATGAAAGTGATTACGTTACGGTTCCTTTGAGATCCATGATACACAAAGGCTTTCGTAATACTAAAAGGGAATAAGTGAGGTGATTTTTTCAACTTTCCTCAGGCACTTTAGGCCCATTCATAAAATGCGTAACGCCATGTACAAGCGTTATCTAAATTTGAGGTGTTTCATTACTCAAGTACTCCGAATCGCCTTTGTATTACATAATTTATGAGGAGCACCTTCAACATTCTGACGACATAGACTTTTTCGTTGAATAATATTATTCGACCGGTCGTACTCAAACTCTTTGCATGCACCAGTGAAATCGCGTGCTCGGGCTCACCTCTTCCATTTTTTATCATTATTAGAGAATCACTAGAGAACAGCCATAGACCCATAGCATTTGCACCTTTCATTTTCTCTGGAGGAGAGACAATCGGGTAGCGCTTGAAGATAAGGTGAGCTACTTAGAAGAACTTGTTTGATCGTAATATTGATTTGCATTTGCTAGATGGATTTCAAGTTTCGAGCAAGGGTAGTCAAGCGTACGCGATGGGAAATTTTGCGCGAGCGAAGCTTTAAGTAGCATCAACATTATAAGCTTTACTCACTCTACGTGAGGCGTCATGTACAAGCTTAAGCTGAGGTTGAACCTACTTAATCCCTAGAATAGACTGGATCACATCTCTGAAGAAGAGTGATGATAACCACAACCGATAGGAAGAATAAAGCGTAATCTCACAATCAGTGTAAACAATAAAGGAGTATTTTTCATTGAAGACTTTACAAAGACGCAGCGTTCCGCCGTGAATCTCCAAAACTGAATCAAATTTTACGGAGGGAAGAGGAAATGAGGATAGAAAAGTGAATAGTCCAGTGGTTTCATTTGGATCCATGTGAAAAATGTATTTGAACAGGGAAAACTCACCATGAATTCTAAGTAGGCAGCCTATGTATTCCGGAGGACATTTGAATTCGAATTGGTTCTTGTTTTGTGAGCCAAATGAGGCACATTCAGGAATGTGTTGTCTAGTCTCTTCCGGGAAGAGTGACAAGATCTCCTCAGACTCTCTTGAGGTTTTGTCCGGTGGTAGGCATACATAACAACTGTGCGAAGGTTGTCCACCTCGATTCTGCTGACGTTGCTGACCGCCACTACCATTACTAGGCTCATCTGATAAAGGCAGTTCTGCCAGGTGGTGGGGTGATGATAACGATGAGGTCAAGGAATGTGGATGATGATGGTGATTCTCCAAATGAGAGGCTTCAACGAAACTCCTCCTTGTATTTTGGAGCTGTTCGTGGTTCGAGGTTGAGCTGGAGACAGTTTCCTCCGTTGATGTTGCGTGCGACATGGTAATCAACGATGGTGGATACGTTGATGATGATACTGTTCCATTTGCCCCAGCGGCGTCTGTAAAGAAAAAAATAAGAATCCGAGCGATACATCAAAATTGGTGTTGTTCCAATATAAAAATGCACAAACTTAGTTATACTTTCATAACTTGTAATGTGAATATGACCCGATTATTTTCGCAAAAGCAAATTAGTGCGAATTCCACATAACTTTTTAGATTGTACCATCATTATCACTGTCTCCATTATCCGGAGATAAAAAGGGCGGTCGGTTTGCCTCCCATTGCATATAGTACCACTTAGAGAAATTGACATTAAATGGGGCTTGACTAGTCACTGTTTACACAACATCCTACACTGAAATGGGGCTAGTTGGCTTTGGCATAAGTCAGTTTGTAGAAACGTAATCCATTATCCATGTATAAAAGGAATTTGATCAAAGCCATATCGGCTGTTTTTGCCGCAGCAGATCAACATTTCGCTTCTTTTCGCATTTTTCTTCGCATCGAGCCTTTTGTTACATCATCGACATATTATTTACAAGGGCTCTTATATTTTCCTAGATCATCGTTTAATGCTGTACGTGTCCCGTATTTTAAGCTAGTCATGAGCGAAGAAACGTTTCCACGAAAATGTATCAATATTTATTTTAGCATGTCACGAAATTACGAATGAGCCCCTATAGCCCTGGTCTGGCAGTCGGGTAATACACTTACTCATGGGAATCCTCCATTCTAAAGATTGAATAGAATTCCTTTCTACTTCCGTGGGCCTCAGAAATGAAGGGGCGTCAAGACAGAACACATTAACTCTTTACGTGTTTTTATTTCAAAAAACGGCCGCAATTGCAAAAGATAACGTTTCCTTTCCGCACGTCACATGAATGATGGTTACATTCATGGGATACATCATGCAAAATAGCTATGGTTTATATTGCCAACATTATTGCCTCTCAAAATACTTTAGCCTCCAATGACTTTCCCACTACGCGACAGTACCTCCATTGTTTCGCCGTGGGTGTGACATGTACATGGATCCATGTGCACGACTGCATGGTAAATTTTTAAAAGAAAAAGTGTTTCAAATAGCGGGAAGAAAAAGAAAGGAAATTGATGAGCAGACTGGTACTCATGGTTTACCGGATAACCAAGTCAGTTTCATCCTCTTCCTTTCCAAAAGAGGAGAGAAAAAGCGTCTCAACTACCAACGCTACTTTGAAACTTGTACAGTTTATGGGATCATTTCTTTCGAAAGAAAGTGTTTTTCTTTCTTTCGGAGGGAGAGACAAGAGATAGATGAACTATTGAATTGCTTTCCTTGGTTTGGCATTGGCATCATGTAATCATACATGTATCAGGAGCTCTTTATGACTTACGTCTAATGTCAATGTATGTAGCTATAGCACCACATCATTAGGAGTTTGCTACTTCTGTTGGAGTACATGTTATCTTGAAAGGGTGTGAAAAAATAAAAATGGGGAAAATGCCGATCCCTCCAAGGAATAAATTGGAAGTAAATTGATCTTGCATTTTCCATCTTTCTCTTTCCAGTTCATTTTTTACTTGCTCCACAATCCCCACGCCAAAAATAAGTAAGAAGAAATTTGTTAGGGACAGTATAGTAGCGGTAAATTTAAGGTTCTATATTCGTTTTCTACTCCACTTTCACTAATAATAATGCTTGATACATACTTCAAGTTTTTGCACAATCCTCCAAAAAGCTATTCACGGAGAAAGTGATTATTTGAGCGAGGGATAGAAGAATGTTTCTTTCTACGAGCATTTTATTTTCGGCTTAGCTTGTGGTACTTAGGCTAGTGGCTAGTGGTCTTTGGTCTTATGCAATGGAGGTAGAATGCGAAAATGAATGCAAGTTTCGGGTAGAGTGAAAGCATCTAAAGACTTCTTCCCTCCTTTCCATGACATTGTTAGATAGGCTCGCATTCCCCAAGTACTATTTCGTGCTTCCTCCCAAGTTCATCAACAGCACTAGTGGCATGATGTAATGTGATAGCGATCTATCTTATTTACTACCTATTTTGAAATGTTTTTGAGTTATGCGGGTAGGCATAACTCCTGGTTTTGACAAGTGTCTATTCACTCCAACCGACTCAATGTAAGAGTCAAGGAAGATTTACTTTCATAAATTTAGCAACATGCCCCAGTGTCAAAATAGGTTTAATCTAGATAACATGGAAACTACGTGATTTTGAGCCCCAAAGCTCCAAGCGAAAAAGAAAGTATATAGCTTAAAGGGTTTTATGAAACTCATGGTATGGTCAATATCACAATAGGTTGGGTTATTTCGTTCATAGACGAGGATTCGATTATTTCCATTGTGAGCTGCGTCAGTCAAGGGGCAAAGTAAATACATTTCATGCTCTCCTGCCAGATCCGTTTATTTCAGATGGTCTAAATTATTTTCAATTTCCCTACGTCGATATTTACGATATTTTTCCAAGAAAGAGAATAAAAATAGCAAAGATCTCGTTAGATTTTAGCATCTCATTCGCATAACTACCACTTTCTATTTTCTTCGTTGTTGAGTTGACATTCTTTTGTAACATGAGATGCTATAAGTGTAAATTTATCTTCTGGAGATTCGATCCAACTCAAAAGAAATTGTATGTGTTTAATAGAAACTAGGCAACTCAAACCGACCAAATTCTAACTCATTCACGTGAGAATGAATGGCTTATTGTCTTCCTTCAAATGGATTCGTTTATACGCACTTGGAGATTTATGCTGTGCCAATACCACAGTGTTTCCTAGGTGTACATACACCAAAGGCTTATTTCTCGAGCAATGAGCAAGAGAATCACACCTACGCGAAAATACAAAAGGACGAGATGGTTGTTTTGAAGCTTTGGCTCAAGTGTAAATTCTTACCGTGGCTTAAATAGAAAAACAAAAAGCATTAGGTTTTCTTTTCGCAAACCAAGTTAAGATTATCAAAATGCCAAGTGTGACAAATAGCAGATTTCCGTTTGGCATGTGAGATCGACTAGCGCAAGAAATACGATATCCTCCAAGTCATAAGGAACACTTCTTCCAAGAATGAATTTGTTGTGGGGTAAAAGGCAGAGAAACGCTTTTACGTGGAAGGTGGGATAGATGAGGATCATTATTGTGCCTTTTTCCAAGATCAAAATGAAATGTAAATAATGGAAAGATTGAGAGACATGGATTTTGTTTACCTTTTCCATTATTTGTTTTAAAATATGCATGAGCATTTTGCTCTATCAAAATCATTTCCACTTTCCTGAGCCCCTCACTCGCTCCATACGCTCCATTATGTTGGAGTCATTGACGTAGACGTCAAATCGAAATCCCAAATCTAATAGGAAAATTATTAAGCTTGAATGTAGAGTTTCTAACATGCATGCAAATAACTTTATAGGTACCTATTTTGTATTTTAAAGGACCTTTCATATACAATAAGTAACATACTTCCAAGATCAGATTAGCGAACGGATCAAAGAGTGACTTCTTTCTCTGAATATATTACATGCCCTATCTTTCTCTACAAAAAAATCTAATTTTAATAATTTCCATAGCTTACAAGTTTCCCATGAATGCTCCCTACAATTCAGATATTATGTTGTACTTGAAAAGAAAGTCTTCTAAGGCAGGAAAAATTTTCCCAGGATAAACGAAAGCTTTGGAATTTTCTCTTTGAATTCGCATACAATAATCAACTGTCATGTCATTTCAGTTATTACACCACTAGTACTCCCAGCAAAGCATAATATTATGGAAAGTAGTTAAAATTAGGCATGAATTCTTGTAACCGATTTCAATCATTGAGTGAACTAGTGATTTCTGTGCTGTCGTAATAAACAAAATGACATTTCCATGTCTGGGATCCTTGTCAGGAAGGTTGTTTCTACTTCACCGAAACATATATATTCTAAGCTTCATGTTTGGCACACATTACCATGTCAAATGAAATTGGTTTGCGTGTTTTCTGTTTTCCGCCATCTTTCTAGTATAGAAATCATTGATTTCCCCGCAGAAGAAAATTCAATTTTATTTTGTACGGCTCGTTGACGTGAAACAACACCGATAACGTACACTGCATTTTTCGCGAAAAGAATTTTCCTCGTCTTTTACATTTACATCTCTCGCAAAAATACATAATTTGATGTGCTAAGCGCCGTAAAAGGCCAAAAAGTATTCAAGGAACCCTTGGAGGGATGTTTGGCACGCCAAAGTTTAAAAATTGACTTCCACGCGCTTATTAAAAGTTTTACAGAAAGTTCAAAAATGGGAATCAATACTCTAGCCCGTTCTTTCTCCAAAGCTGGGGAAAAGTTGTAAAAATGAGCGAATAATCCAATTCATGTTGGTCGGTCTATGAAAATACGGGGGATTCAATATGGATCTTTCTTGTAGGGCAATTGCCACATTTTCAACATTCTTTTACTAAGCTTTGTTGTCAAGAAACGTGACTGTGGCTGTATCCTATGAAAAGGGCTTTCTTTCTCCTTTTCTTTTCTTAAGTCAAGTGGATTGACAACTAGGAACTTTTTTTATGGCAGAACTAATATTCTTACTCTTGAAAACTGACGGAGTGGAAATTGCTCTAGGCTATATTTCCTACAACTGACGGAATGTGAAATAATATTGGAAGAATGGTACTAGCTAAAAAAAAATACCATAAATGTCGGAATTCTTGTCGTCAGATCGTTATATTTTAAGAACAACAAAGTTAAACTTATTGAAAACTTTACATTTTGCTATACGCTTACATTTAACAATTTGCATAATTTCTCCTTTCAACTTGTTCTTTTCGTCTACTTTAGTTTAATTTAGAAATTTTATTAAGTAGTTACAGTCACTTATTATTTTAGAGGCAAGCCACGTCGGTTCCTATAAATACCCATACCTTCTAAAATCCGATTGACTTAAAGTTAAGCTCGTCTCACAAAACGCATTAGCAATCCTTAGTTAAAATAGTTTTCTGTTCACATTGACAAAGATTTTTTAAGGAAAAAGTTAAAGAATTTTTTTTAGCAAAACATGTATATTAATGGGGAAAGATTTTTACGTTGGTAGGTTGGCAGGCTTTGGTCTTTACTCAAGTTGAAGATGATGACGAAGAGAAGAAGAAAAGTGGGAGACAGAAAAAATATGGAACAAAAGCTATGGGAAAAGTTTTCAAATTAGGAGGTGATTTGTTGGTGTTACTCAAAATCTATATAAGGAGCTGTAGAACCCTTTCTTTTCTTTCTGGTTACTTCATGTTTTTTGTCCTTTCTTCTGGTTTAATGGGAGAAGTGAGAAAAACAGGGACAGCTGAAGCATGCTAACTAACTGAGAACGAGAAGTGAGTAAAAAAAAGTAGCCCTAATATTTTCCCTTCTTTCCCTCCACAATTCATACTCCGGTGAGCAAAAAAGCATAAAGAAGATGTCAGGATTTAGGCATACTTGTCCCAAGTTCCCATCGCAAAAAAAACTTGCACAATCAGATAGAGCGCCTTAAAACATAAGTTTGAGGGGACTTTGTGAATTCCTGATTTTCCTCTGATTATATAGTAAAGGAAATAGAGGAGATGAGAATTAAGAAAAGTTTTTAGAACGGGTTAAGAACGTGGTGCCATTAGTATTACCATAGCCTTTTCCCATCGATCCTAGTGAAAAATCGTGCTAACAAGAGCTGAGTGAAATGATGCGTTTTGAGAGACCAACTTAACTAATCCATTTCTTGAGATGAAGTGCTAATGCTAATATGACTCATGGGACAAAATCGCAGAGTTTGGCTTTAAGTAGATAGAGTTTTGCAAGAAAACTGTAGCAAATCATTAAATTCAATGTTTGCAAATATGCTTCCCGCTTGTGGTTTCCCTGACTCTCTTTCAGGAGCAATTTAGTCTCAATGGAGAGGCGCGTTGAAGTTGAAACAATTTTGTCAAACTGTGTCACTCGGTGCGGAATGGAATTTTTGGGAAACCAATATGCTTCATTTTTGCATAGTGCAGCACTGTACTCCAATAGTTTTATTAAATCGTTGATGGAATGAAAGGGAGCGTGACTAATTTTACTTTGAGAACTATTTTGAATGAGTAGTTATGGGAAATAAGTGGCAAGACTGAAAGACTAAAAAGAAGTGTGTTCAGGTTAGGTATCTAACTAAAAATTAATGCCTTTGGGGAATTGTGCCCTTTTACGAGCGTAATTACTAATGTCTTGAAAATGTGTCCCTGTGTCCTTATATTTCAGTTTTTTTCGGAGAAGTAAAGTAATAACTTAAAACCTTAAGAAAGATTGGAAATGCAGGTGGCCTAATCCATTTTATGACTTTCTTTTTATTTCGTGGAAATTATTTGTGGCTGGGAAGCCTTAGTAATAACTAGAAGATAATAAAACAACGCTTTAGCTTCTAGCACTGCCCAGATCGTTACAGTCTCCTTCTTCCTACCAATTCCTAGAATTTAATTGATTTCCATTTTTGGAAATGAATCAAAGCCCATGAGATGGAAGAATGTGTAGAGTTTAGATGTGCTGGAAAGTTATGTAGGTCTAGATTCTCAGAAAGTGATCAAAGTATAAAAATCTGTTTTATTTGGTGATTCCAGAACATATACGAGGGATTACTGAAGCTCTTGCTCCAATCACCACACCTCATTTGAGAGTCACGTAAAGGAAGAAGAGAACTAAGAGAAGCAAAGCATAGACTCAAGGTAACGGCTGGGTTTTATGAATTGATCTGTTCTGGAAGTTATTGCAAATTCCAAGTTTTTGATGACAATAAATATGAATCTATCTATCCATCGTTCTGCTGGACCTTAAAGAAAAATCCGTGCTTTTCCAAGCAATTTCTACTAGAGCATGTGTCCAGGGAAATGAAATTTCCTTTTCTCATTGTGCGCCTTACACCTGTCATAAATCTGATTTTGTACAAGTCCTCTCCTGAGATTCACCTCCGAATACTCCGTATACTTAAAAGGCTTACGGGGTTTTGGGCTTTCGTGCTTTTTACAAACTTTAAATCATACATTTCCCCTCCACACTCTATAAAAGTGGAAAACGTTCCTAGTTCAACTAGAGTTTTTGCACCTGCATTGCATACAAGTACCTGGAGAAAGATAGAGATGTGTGGGGAACGAGTGGGTTGCCCAGAATATTTCTCTTTGTATGCAGCCAACTGACTGCATTGCAAGGAAAAGTTAAATTTTATTGTGTTTTCCAAGTGTACCATTTGAAGCTGGCATGGGCGACCATAAAAGATTAAAAAGTTTTTGGAGAAAAAATTGTCATGGCCTTTGTTCCGCTGCGGTGAGATGTGCCACGGCCTAGTCACACTTACTCCGTGCTTATTACCTGAATAATTTTTTATTTGAAGAGGACTAAACCCACTTTGTCCCTAGTTGAAGTGCATGGGGCAATAAAAGCAGATACATATAGTAAAATTACATCCATTTTCCTCGATATGGGTAACTTTAGGGAGCAATTTGGAACTGTTTGAATTGGTTCTATAATTTTATCATTCTGTTTTCTTTTCTTGTGTCGATGCGCCATAATAAAAACTTGCTTCAATAGGCAATTCAGATCAAAGAATACAAAAATTGCAGTGCTTGGAAAGACAATAATACTCGAATAAGATTACTTTATTCGTGTTTGCAAACAGTCGTAATCGTAGAGTGTACATAAAATAAGTTTTTTTTCTTGGGAGGAAAGTGCATGTGAAATTATGGTAATGCGGTTAAAAAAAACGCGGTAACATACGGTTACAGAATCAATTTAGGAATGTCGTCAACATAATTTTGAAGGGACTTTGGAATTCCATTCCAATGCAATTTCCTGTGGTAGATAATGCTTCGTATCCCCGTCATTTTAGGTATGCACGTATGTAAATAATTACCCCGTTCTAGGATTCGTTATCGAGACTAATGGCTGTTATAAACATGTTAGAGTTTATCTGATAAGTTTATATGTATATGTGACCTCCCACTCGATTTCAATATTGATTGGAGATGGTAAGAAGCTACATTGTAAATGGCTTCGTTTCGTTCCGGCGACGAAACCAACCCCATCTTTTCATTGAAAGATGTGTTTTCTTTGCCAACATTAATAAAAAATGAATGGATGAATGGTTGAATGCACAAATGGAATCTATAGACACAAAAAATGGTATGCTTTCATAGACTAAGGTTGCCTTTCAACAACTCCTGCCTACCTCCACGATTGACAGCCTTTACATCTTCTTATTATCAACGCTAGATCTTTGCTCCATGGATCACAAATTGAAACTTAGGTACTACTTTCCCTCGAGCATAAAGCAGGCGGACACGGACATTATCAAATTGGCAAACATGCATTATCAATATCCTTTCCTAAAGCGTATTTTAGATTTTCATCGGCAGATTACCGCACCATGAATCATGGCTTATGGGTAAATTTTTTATACAAAAAACCAGATTGATTAACAGAGTTTTGCACTTTTGCAAACCGACACAGAACGTAGTTTAAATTAGCCAAATATTTTCATTGCAATGACACAACAAAAAGAAAGTAATTTATGGGTGCTTTTTTATCCTCGCAACAACACCGGCTGTGGAGCACGCCCCATGAACAGAAAAAAGTGGATATTTTGCTGTAGCCTAAAGGTGTAGCACCTCAATAAATTATTTTCTGTCCGAGTAGGGAATACACACGCAGCCTCATACAATCTATAAAACATACTCTGGAGGAATGCGAGAACTAGCGTGGAGGAGCGAACCAAGAGCCACTGAGAAAAATGGAGCTTCATTAATTCCTTTTTGGGTGAAATAAAAACAATGAATGATCTACGTGCTAGTGGAAAGATTATAAATCAGAGTAGGGCAAATAATATTTCTTCATTTTCACGTCGCACGACCACATTGGATCATCATTTATACTGCGGCAAGGCTCTACAATAGCTATGCCGATTTCGCATTATATTTATGTATCTTTAGCAAAAAGGAAGATGATGATCATGATGTTGTGATGATGAAAATGGCTAGACTCGAGCAAGCTTCGTTTTTCCAGATTTTTTTCCGGCTTTTGTCTTTTTTCAACAATTGTTAAATATCTAAAAGGCATTTCCCTCCCTTCTTGGACTAGCGCCGTGTGTAAAAGCCTATAAGGGAAAATATAAAGCTTTGCCTGACCAAAACGAGGTGAAATCGCCTCATTAGTCATTACACACACATACTACCTCTCTACAACTTCCCAACTGCCATGCCAGTGACCATAATATTATGCCATCAACCATAACCATTCATAGTTCAAAGAAGTAAAAACTCCTATAATACATGTATGAAGAATAGCTGCAAAAAGTGTAGCAGGCAACAGCCGATGTGAATGACTTTTTCCAGAAAAAAAAGTTGAGCTGGATTGGATTGGATTTTATGGTAAAGGAAGCTAGGCTTTTCAACAATAAACTTTACTGAATATAAAAACTTTTCTGTTAGATTTTCCCATTCAAAGTGTACCTCATATAAGAAGCTTTGATTCCTGATACTCAAGAAAGATTGAACAAGGTAGGGATCTAAACTCCATCAAATGAATTGCGATATCAATGGCTTGAGACCGGGGATGTACGCGCTGACGTGATGTGATGTCAAACGCATGGTATAAGGTAAAACAGAAGTGGAAATTGCTCACTTTTTTCTGAAAGGAAAATTGATAGCTTTGCTTGTGTGAGCAATGAGCACTCTATAATCAGGCTGATTATGATTGGGAAGATGGGTGGAATCAGAGATAATAGTGATCATATATGGGGAATCCTAGGATGAACCATTTCATTCTGAAGATTAAGAAACAGGATTTTATAAAAAATATATGTATTATTTTAAATTTTTAAAGACCAGGGTAAAATTGTTGCAGTTGGGTGCATCTTCCATCTCCTCCTTCAAATGTTTTATTTACTTAAGTCTAAGCAGTACTTCAGTAAGGAAAGAAGGAATGGACAATATGTGATTACTTTATAATCATTGCAAGCCAGCAGTGGGATTTCAGGATTAGTTAACTTTCTGAATGGCAATGTGCACTCCAAACCGTAATTACTACGATTTAAACCGGATGGCTCGACCAAATCTCCATTTTTTTGCATTGATTCAATTCACGATATCATGCATTCTTTTCATGAGTTACATAATCCAAAAAATAGGTGCAGAGTCATCCTTTCCTTAAATAGGAGAATGCAGGATATTCTACGGTAATGAATCGTTCCACCCATTCAATTTAATACGCACCATCATCATACACATTTTGGAGGATAGGTACTCCAAAATAATTATTAGGGTGTAGGCCAGCAATCCTCAAAAACGTTTCTGTAAAAATAAAAATGTTGCTTTCCTTTGAGGAAACTATTTTCTCAAACAAACTTACACATTTTTTGCATGCTTATACCAAATCCAAAGGGAATTGGCCGTCTAAGAAAAACCAAGCGATATATTTGATGCTTTACTTCTTGATTCACAAACCATGAGGAAAAATAGGCAATTCGAATGGAGCACAAGCACATTTCCTCTTCTTCTTTTTTATCACGTTTTTCATTTTGTAATTGCCTAAACTTTCCTCGTAATCGCTTCTGATCATACTTTAGGCCATTTTCTTTAAGCGTTTTCCCTCGAATTTATTATGATGTGAAGTGATATGATTATGTCTATTTATTTAGGCTACTGGAATGGAACGGCTAGTATCGTAAAGTCCATATCAAGTGAAGCAAAAGTCGTTTTCCAAAAAAAAAAAAAAAAAAAATTGAGGTAGCCGAGAAAGTGGGAGGAAGTTTTTTTCCTCCAGATTTCCAAAATGCATCTGTCTTTAATGGAGAGGAAAACTCCTTCGAGAAGCTTACCAAGTTCAAAATCCCCTTACATATCTTACATGTTTTCCACTCGACAAGGCCTTTTTCATTATATCTCCCATTTTGTGTGGTTTAACTCTAATTTTATCAGTGGATCGGCAATACTACATGCACTTGGGCTATTAGGCAGATTGAAAAGTTCCCAATTAAATTACATTTTATGTTCAAGTGTCCATGATGATATGTGTGATAATAATCTCGTTGAAGGGCGGAGTGTAGGTGAAAATAACACGTTGCCAAATCCATAAAACTTCATCCAACAAAAACCCAAAAATAAAGTAATCTACCTAGCACACAATAAAGCCTACAACCTGGCTTGAAATAGAGTATTTGCGGCTTCATTTTTTCCTCATTTGTATTCTTGCAGACTTTGCAGTTTTTTTTTCAGCAACATAAGTTTTTTCTATTGATGATATTGACACGATACATGAAGGCATTGTCGTCCTCATCAAAATCAGCAGTTTAAAAAGTAGCAGACGTTTTTATGGCTTGTGTTAAGTTACGAGGGTGTACTGTTGTTTTCTCTGATTCTTCTGTCTGTCAAAAGCAGTGATCTCTTCTCGTCATTCACGCCTCTTCGTTCCAAGAATAGTACTTAGATCATCGCATGATAGCTTAGAGAGCTCATTGAGATGGGAAGAAGAGACAAATGTAATTATTCATTTGGCAGATAGTAATTTTCGGTTGACTTCTCTAGTGTGTCACTTTACTCTGACGCATGATGAACTCTAGTTTGAACTTATAAAAATTGGACAGAGAGATCTAGACAAAGATGAAGATATTGAATTTACGGGGAGCGTCTTTAGAAAACATTCAAATCACCTAGTGTCTATCTCTCCTTTGCCGACATGATATTATCTCTGAACCTACACAATGATATTCTCTTACACTCTTTAACAAAACAAGTCACGAAGTCCGTAGCAAAAAAAAAGAAAAAAAATTTCTCAAGGAAAAAAACTTTTTGACAATGATGGCTCAACCATCATGTGAAAAAAATCCAATAGTTGCTCATCTTATCAAAGATAAGGATAATATCGACGCTAAAAAGTTTAAAAGGAGCCAACAAAGATCACGTAAAATGTAGTAAATCCTCTGACAAACAAGATGAATATGGAAGCAAGTCTTAAAAATTCTTTCCTTGGGAAAATCTCGTTTCTTCGGCTACTCAATTAATCTAACAATCGATCGAACCATGATTTTTTGCAGGAAGTGAATACAGAAATGTAATAATTCCTCGAAGTTTAGTCTCTGATTACAAGATATTGTGTCTGAGAAAAACTCCAAGGGTTAAAATTCAAACCAGGTAAAAGAGTTCAGGAAGTTTAGGATATTTGAATAGTGTATCTATTTGCTATTTCGGGCCACGTGATTTCTTCGAAGAATTGCGTAATAATGTACTTAAAAATTAGCGTAGCTCGTAGCTCAAACGTATCATCATAATACCCTGTATAACTTTATCTTTTCCGACAGACGTCACGACTTCCATTTCTGGGGAATCAAGAAAGTCATTTCATTTCTCAAATCGCATTTGTAATCAGCGAGTAGCAGTGAGCACCAGCTCTTATAAGCTTATTGATTCTTCCGGAATTTGCACTGCACTCTACTCACATTATCCCAATTTTCCATTTTTCTACTAGAGACCTTTCAACTTCATTTGCATTCCAAATGGGACGTAGAATTTTTATTCAATAATCGGGGCAAAAGATTAGAACAAGAACAGGTCCTGCGTGGATTTTACAGGACTCAAAGACTTAAGCCAGATACTAACTGAAAATGATTACCCTTGTGCAGTGAATACCAACCCTCCAAAAAAATCACTTATTCCTGGAACGTCAAAAAAGTCCTAATAACTCGAGGGGTTTTGGCTTTGGCTTGATCTAGTTTTCAATTTTCACTGCAGAAAAGTCTCTACAACTTCCTAGCATAAGCTGAAACTTTTCAGTTTTGCATCTCATATCATATTTCTAACCAGTGGACCTCATGCTATAGTAAAGGAAATTCTCCAGCAGTATGACAGCAACGATCCCAGGACACAATGTCTGTCATCTACATCCCAAAAAATCTCTTATCGCCCCTTTTTGCATGCAACGACTGTATCACGCATCACTAGCAGTACCAGCTCTTTTTATTTTGTTACAGCATCCTTTTCAGGTCATACAATTACAGATCATTCATTCGCAGAGAGTGTTTCAGGCTCGCTTTTACTACCTACGCATACCTTTCCCTCCATTGTTCCGTAGCCTTGTTTATCCCTAATTGGTAAACTTCATTGATTTTCAATAGAATACTACATGGTCACATTGTGTACTGAATGAATAATTCGAAAACAATAGAACAAAAAATGAAGATAAAGTGTTGCAATCCTACAATCCTCTGGTGTCTCCGCATTCTTGCCTATTAACAAATGTCCTATTATTTTCCCTTCATTGTTTATTCTGTAAAGACTCATTCTGATTCTCATGCTCTCGCACTGTAAAATATACCTCGAGGGGACTACCCATACCCAACGAAAATTTTTTGTGTATTTTTATATTTTTATCTATTTTTTTTACTATGACACACTACAGTTCTACGTAGGCATTACTACACTTAGGTACTCTTTTACTATTTCGAAGACGGGTTGTAATAAACTCGTAGTAAAATGCGGAGCATGCTCCCATCATTTCCTGTTAAATTAAACATTAAAAAGTTACGGTGTAGGAGCGAAGGCCGGTCTTTTACGTTTAAGTCAATTATAATGATCACAGAGACACGGCATCAATTGTTTGCTGTATGCGATGGCTGAACCCTGTATTAAAAAATTCTTTTTCACGGGATGTGTAACATTGTGAAGGAATGCGAGCGATAATCCTCCTTCAATTTATTATTTCGCCTGTAACCTTTTACAGAAGTATGTGGAGAGAGAGAAAGGAGCAATTAGGTATTTTGAGTGCGCACACACCTTACACCCCATCCTTTTATGAGAAACACAAAAAACCGATAAAACTTGGTCCAAAAAATAAAAAATATAGTTTGTTTGTAAAAAATGTGTTCTATCGCCAAGGCAAAATGAAAGAATCCTCGTCATCATAGGATTTATGGTGTTGGTTGTGATAGTAATAGCAGCCATAAAGAGTGGACATATGTGACGCGTCCTTTTACAATGGAACATTAACTCTTTTTAAATATAAGTCGGGAGAAAAGGTCATTACTTAATGATTATCAGGTATCAAAGGCGAATTTTTTCTTCTAGTTTCGTGAAAACAGGATACCTTGCCACATTCCTTGAAACCTATACACTATACTTAGCTTAATTTAGGTATGGGAAATTTACTCGGATTCGTAGTATTTCTGCTCAATAGTAATGATTTCTTTTGGGTGCAAAGGGGAAGTGTTCCGTACGTACAAGAGTGCGTAAACGTTGACCCAAGGCAATACATTCTTGCAAAAAAATGTTGAATTGTGCCCCCTTTCACTGTACAACTTTTTCTTGTTAATTATTCCGCCTGCATGAGCTAAAAAAGAATGATACTCCATCCAAAGTGCTTTTTTTGTAAAGAAAAAATGTTAACTCAATTGATTACAGTAATGACTAAACAATACAGTGAAAGAGCCGACGACGCGGTGGTACCGTGCTGGATAAATTGTTCAACTTTTTTTCACTCGAAAGTATAAAAGTTCCGAAATCCTATCCTTTTCTACAAGTCATCAAGAAAACAAGGAGTTTGAGATCTTGCTGAGGCGGCGAAGGAGCTCCTCCGGATTTTATTATCTCTACAATAATTGTTTTTTCTTTTTAATTTAAAGAGCGAAAAAAATTGTCCTGTTTTTGGTGATGCATTTACCATGTATTTAATTAATTTAGAACAAAATGTTCAAAGACGCTGCGTGAGCGACTGTGAGAAGAAAGAACATGCTGGGTTGGAGTTCCTTTTGTTCTTTTACAAGTATATATTTTCTATAGTTTCACCTTTGTACAAACATATGCCCTCCACCTTTTACCTTTTAATGAAGGAGGCTGTCCCACGAAAAAAAAGTTGCTTGTAAGCAATTTAACTAAAGTAAATTATGTAACCCAGTAATAAATAAAAGTATCAAGTTCGAAACACAACATATGTCTCTCTGATTACTACAGACAAAACCCTTTTTTGTGCAAAAAAAACTAGTGTATTAATTTCACTAGGTAAGTTTCACCTTTAAAAAAATACTATATCATATCACATTATAACCTCCATCCCAATTTTTTTTCTTTCGAGATGAATGTACAGCTATCGATAATTTACATTAGTCTTTTGTGCATCTCACAGGTTGCATGTCCCATAGATCATAATTCTTTAGTTTTCGGAGAAAATGAATAGATTGCTTTCAATTCCGCATTATAATGGAACCAAGTAAAGTTGCTTGAGACTGTACATTTTACTCGTGACTCGTCACGAGAAAACAGGAAAGCTGTCGATTGTACAGTCTTGATTGCATGCTTGATTGCCATTTAGATATGTGTCTATGAGTTTGTGGTAAATTCTTTAGCGTTTTATCCCTTGTGTATATCCCCACAACTACATTAACACCACCACCGGTTAAAAAAAGCAGGTGGATGAAAAATATGATTGATATCACTCGATTCATTTTTTTCATGAGGAGTGCAAAAGAAGCTGCTCATTTTCTTGCCAAGCAGGAATAATAGCTTAGAGTTGTTGGTTGTTCTCAACCCCACCTTTACCGTTTTTCATGCTTGTGCCTTGTTGTTTTTATTTATTATTTACGGACATTCAACTGATTGGCAGACATGCTTGATTCTGTCAGTCTGAAATTTATCTAGATTTTTTTTCGTTTCGCGGAAGACAAGAAGAAAACAGCCAATTGCTTAATGAATAACCTTGTTTTAAGCTCCAGCATATAAATAAGTTTTTACTCTGAGGCCTTGTGGAATTAGCCTATGAGGCAGGGCATTCGTTTGTTGACCCGTAAGAAATCACCAACTCCATACTCCAAGCTATGCAAGTGATTAATAAATTGCATGTACGAAATGAAACTAGTATGTAGGACGTATCATTATCCGATTTCGATATTTGATGTACGCTACCCAATCAATTTATCATTCGCTTATCAATCCAACTGTACGTGTGCACCAAGAAAGAAAACAAAGTCTCTTGCACTAGCGGTGCATACCACAACCATGTCAGACAAGAAAAGTAGATTAGGATAAGGAGAAACTATTACTGTTGGACTGCTTTACGAGAATTATCTCTAAACATGAAAAATGCCGGTAGTCAAGAAAGATCGGTAATAATTAACTAATCGCTTATCTCCAAGCTGGGTCCAATTGACAGTTTAACGATAGACAAAATGATTTGACCACGGAATGTAGGAGTTGCAAAGCGGCTTGTTTGCAGCAAGTATGATGTGTTTGTGGGAACTGGAAGCGTAATCCTCTTCGGAGCTTATGTGTTGGGTCTTGTAAACGATTTTAGGTTTTAGCGAAACATGAAGGGTTTATAATGTTTATGTTTTTTTTAAGATATTATTTGCCAGTGGCAATGCCAAGCAGGAGTATTGAATAACATGGCGAATTCGAATGCGAATTACATTAACTATTCTAGGGACATACGAGATAAAAACTTGAAATAAAAATCATATTACATTCACACCATAGTTTTACATTTGCTAAAAATGTAATTTACACTCTTCGTATTGTAAGCGTACAGTCGTACTTCAATCGCCTATAGTAGCTTTACGTTTTGAAAACTTGAGTAGAATGCCCAAGGCTAACAACTACCTGCTTTGCCTTGTCCCCCCAATCCAAATTTTAAAATGAACTTTAAGCCCTAAAATGACACATTTTGAGTAGGCGCTTCTGTTTCTAGACATTGTTTTATTTAAACAAAAACAACCCTAACTGGTCATTATTATTATCAAAAACATAGAAAAGTTGTTTTTTCAAAAATACATTTATCATCTAAAAAAATCACATTTTTCCTGTGAAAGGAATCGTTAAGAGATAATATGATAACTTGGGAAATAATTGCTGGATGTAAAATGACAACAATTTAGTATATTTGTCTGTCTACTTCTATAATAACCTTTTTAATGGGCAATTTAGATAGGGTATTTATCGGTGACATATTATTTGCATGAGAATTACTCAAATGCTTTACGCGACTCCTGGTTAAGTGTCTGCATAAACTCTCTTGTTCTCGTCAGGTCAGGTTACATCTCAACAGTTGAATGCATTATGAAGAATAAAATTAATTTGATTTTCTTTTCATTTCATGTCTTTTGTTTCTGAGTGGTGTAGAATGAACCCTAGCACAAAAAATTCACAAGAGGAATTATACAATTATGCAAATTACCCAGATTACTTTAAAGTGATCATCATCATACCATTTGTTAGGTTCTATGCCTATTAACCATTTACTACATTTTCCTCAGCTGTCAACCAACCAGTGATTTAGCGAGTTGGGATAACAACGTAAGCAATAAAATGTGGTTGGCAAATTAGCGTCTCTTCACCAGCAAATTCCAAATCAAGATCCGTACTTTAAAAAAAATCATGAAATCCTATTACACTATCCCATCTTTTTTGCGCGTAATGCGGTAAGTGCAAATACTACCTAATCTCTGGTGGCGAAAGATGCGTTTGTTCGTTAATGCCCAACGAAGAGGAAAAAATTTTTTTTTGGTATACGCGACGAGAATAATCTATTTCGCTACGAGTTTTCAATAATAAAAAAAAAAACAATTTGGTTTTGGTTCAATGGTTCAGAGAAATCATGATTTGGAGAGGTGGATCATATAATCGTGAAGACAGATTTATAAAAGTAAACTCAATAAGTTGTCAGCAGCTCATCTCCTTTTGCTCGAGTGGTTCACATTTGCTTTCAATCGCATAGACAAACACAAGCCGATAGGAATTTTAAAAAATTTTCTTTCCTTTTTAGTGCGCACTGTCTACATCGAAAAATCATTACATTTTCTTATATAAAATTTCGTGATTAGCTGATTATACGCAAAATGTGATAGTTTTTAGTCTGCCGAACAAACACTTACGACATTTTCTCACAAAAAGAGAAAAACTCGAAAAGGAAGAAAAAAAATACTCAAAGGGATTTTTTTCCCTTTCAGCTTTCATTTCATTTCAAATGAGATGATATCTAGAGAGCGTGAGGGCAATGTATCACTTTGAAAAAAATGTTGACAGATATATAGCGTTTTTTACTCACACAGCAGGGGACGTCTTTAAAAAGTGGCAAAGTTACTTTGGCAAATGTTTTTTTTTGTCCAATTTTAGTTGCAAATGTTGCATTGAATGTGGCGGGAAATATTTAAAACCTCTTAACAGAAGGAACAGAGATTTTGATGGTTAAAATTAACTGCTTCAGTAAGATCACCTCAAACTTAATTTTTGCCAGACTATTACTTGCCAGTTTGTAAATAACCTGTACTGTTGAACTTATCAAGTGCACCATTTCTTCAGGGGAAATCGAGATGACCTCTCCTCATTTCTTAATGATTTACATTTGGGTGAGGCGAGAAAGAAGTAGTGTTGTCAAACGCAAATATAATTGAGTCCGGAGTATGCATTAATTTAACACGGAATTAAAGTTCGAACCATTTCAAGCTGTTTTGCTTCCTCCCAGAGAAAATTATCCTCACTTCAGTGCTCACAGTTTTATTCTTGTCTTTTCATTTATCAAAACAATAAATTATCCAGTAATGAGAAAAACATTAAGGAATGAGTCTGCATGTTTCAATAAAACTCTTTCGTAACAAAATGTTTTTCTACTTGAATCGTCTTTTTTTTGATGAACTTTCACGTTCATTAACTTCTAGCTAATTTTCTGCACAGACGGTTCTATACATTTCTGGTTGGGCATATCATTATGATTTAGTTGCGTTCTATATTTTTGGTTTTTATCGTGACACATGTCACATTTACGATTCATAATGTTACTATAAATTCATCCAAATGCAGTTTCATCTCACATTCCCCGTCCTACTTTAAACCACACGAGTAGATAAAAATGTGATGGATAGCGAGACATAACTCATTCAAAATACTTTTTTTAAGATGAGCAAGTGCTCGCAATGATTATCAGTGGTTTACTCTATGAGCGACAGCTTTCGTGCCATGAATCAATTGAATGAATGGATGAATGGAGCTAAATGTATTTTTCCTGTTAGCTCATGTATCACACACAACATGACTTAATCATAGTTCATCTTTTTGATCTTTTAATGTTTACCGTAGTTTTTAAAAAATAGTTCATGTAGACTATCATGATTTAGCAAATGACAGTAGAGCCTTTTCTGAGGTTTTGGCTCGGATTCAACTCCTCATTATTATTATTCTTCTGCTCTGACGTGACATAATACTACTTTTGTTTAAAATGTATTATTTGAAAGTAAGCAACAACAGTAGAATAATTCATTGGGATTATTTAAGGTACTTTTTACCATTACTTTCTATTGTCCGAAAAGGATTTTCTTTTCTCTCTGTGGCATTGTTTAAAATACTGGGTTCATACTGGATGATGAGGATTCATATTTTAGCATTTCATTTTCATTACTGAGCAATACGTGTCTGGGGAAATGGGAGCCTAGCTTAAAAGGCATTTTCTCTTTATTAAAACCTGACAATCTTTATATGCCTCTATATTTTCATTCTCTTAAGGAAAATTGGCCATTGCAGAGGTCAGGTACGCTCCCAGCGTTTGACTATGAATAGCACATTCATACTTGTCATCTTCATCCATCCAGAACAGATTCACAAGAAGCCATTACGCATGGATGAGGGTAAACAAAGTCCTTGTTGAGTTAACTACCAGAGAATCATAATGTGCATAGGGGATTTGATAAGTTATGACCTGAATAATAATTCTAGGCTGGAATAGCCTTACTTTAGTTTTATATGGTCTTAAGTCAAAAAAAATATTAAGTAGGTATTAAACGTGACTACAGCGACAAACCTTTGAAAGCGATCCACCTTTTCTTACAAATTGTACCAAAAAAAGCTCTAATTCTTCGTCTTGGCTTACCCCAACTTAACCCAAGTGAACCTATCTTGCTTCTCTGTGAACATTCTCTGGCTCATTATCAACAGTATATTTTTACGTTGTGCAAAAAATGGGCTCATTATATTTATGAAAATGAATGCAATCTGTAATTTTGAAAAGAAGGAAAAGCTCACCGCGTTCATTCACTGCCCCCATAAAGACTATGTGCTCATGCTTTGAAAGCTGGATAACGCATTATGCTTACATATTTTTAGGTTAAGCTTTAGAGTTTATTACACTCTTCTCCTTATAATGAATGGGATGGTCTTTGGTGTGGCTTTGACTATTTTCCAAAGAGAAACAAAAAATTGTATAATTTTAAAAGTCTGCAAAGAAATGCATTAAAGAGCTGGACTCTTAACGATTTATTTGCTCTTCTAAGAAAAAAGTGTAACGTCTCTGCAGCTGCTGTCTTGTCTGTCATGTAATGCTCACATCACATTCTAGTGATTGCATTAAAATGCAATAATCCATATCGCGTTTAAAACCGGAGGCGGGGTAATAACATGATACCTAAGTAAGAGATTTCACCCTTAAATGGAATATAATGCGATTGTGAGTTTGCATTAATGCATGGTATTAAACAATCTTAAGTTTAGAGACAGTTACAGTGTAATGTATGCGCTGTACTATAGGATCTACTGATAAGAAATAATATTATTCCATCCTTCCCGTCAAAAAAATAAAGTCTAGCTGTGCTAGACAGTAGGGAGCACAAACAAAGAGCATTTCTCACATTCCATCATTTAATACTTCTAAAGAATACATAAACCATTATCATATCAATTTTCCTTATTTCATTTGGCAATTTGAATTCTTTCTTTTTTTGTAATTTCAACTTTTTTTTACAAACGAACGTTTCAAAGAAAGATATACGAGATGGGAATGATGAGATAAAGCAACTTAATATCTTATGGGTACCGGAGGCTTAAGTGGAGTAAATGGGATGATGAGATGATACCCGGAATTAAGTGGAAAAACAAACTCAAGATGATCATTACACTGGTCATCATGATTTTGATGGGATGAAGTATCGTCATAAAAAAAATCTAGCTAAATGACATAAAGTGACTGTTTGTTCTGGTATCATCCTATGCCGTGAGAAGACACACGGTTCTTGTCAGCTTTTTTCCTGAACTGATTTAAGGAATGCGGTGCAGATCATAAAATCTTTTTTAAACCCTTACACAATCCGTAAGGAAATATTTTTTTTCTAAATGCAGTTTCATTGCATTTCAGTATAAATTGCCTTCCTGTGAGATTACTGAGACACGGGGAGTGACAACAAAAAGAAGAGCAGACCTGTCTGATTTTATTGAACCAGTACCAGTACTCATCATCACTGAAGGAATAAAGTAGGCACATGCTCTAAGATAATAGGTTATCATCATCTGCATTATTAAAAAAATGTAGCAGCTGTTCAATTGATACAGAAAAAATACTTGGTTTCGTTATTTGCTTTCTTGTTTCGCGATACGATTGAGTGGAGTCACTTCCTCCCTTCGTAGAAAAAAAAAATAGTTGAAGTGTGGTGTGGTGACGTCTCAAAGGGAAAGGGTGCTTGTTGTACTATGTACTACGAAAACGATGAAAATATCTAAAATAATTACATGGGAATCCTTTGAATTATAGCCTGTTTTCTTCATGTACCTTAATGATGTTCTTGCGGGAGGAGAGTCAGTGGTTTGCTTTGGCTTGTGTCTCATTTTTCTAAACTGATTGCATGCGTGATACACATTCTTTTCCTGTGTGTAGAGGAAGGCTTTGGTTTGAATCATATCATCCCCTCCAAAAAAAACTTGAATGATAACGTTTTCTATTAAAAAAAATTATATCCAAAATGAAAGTTTGTATAGAAGTTGTAGCTGTACTTTTGGCTCAGGGTAATGAAAATGGTAAATGATGTTGATGCATTGCATAACCAACTGGAAAATAAAATTTATATGGGCTACACTAACAAATCGTCTTTTCCGTGAGAGAATTAAGCGTAACAATGCATAATCTTGTCTTAAAGAAAGAGCTATAGTAATAACAATATTCATATCTGTTTTTTTTGTGAGTGTGTACACGCAGGTACCTACTTTTGGGTCGGCATTTTAATGAGCATATCAGTTATTAGCAGTAACTCATTTTTCACTTCCTCTCCGTCGTCAGCAGAGAAATCGTCCTCCGTATCGTATTTGCATTTCTCCACGAGAATTTTTTTTATCGAAGGATGCAATCTCGCCAAGAAGCAATGAAAAGGATTACAACATTGCAGAAAATGTATGAAATAACTACGTAGTAAATGCAATAATGATATGGTCTAAAAGGGAAACAAGATTGTATAATTTGGCTTGCGAGAGTAGAAAAAAATATCTGGAATTACTTGTCATATCCATATGATATAAAAAGTTTATATTTTATTTGACGTTGGTTCCGTTCTGTGGTTTTAGCAGATTTTGTCTCTTGAGAAACCCAAACCGTGTTCCTTTTCTTCAGTTGACTATATTTTCTGCCTCTATGCATTTCCTGCACTTGACCTTTAATCGGTCGAGCACCTTCTCTACCTTCTTCGTCATTTCTACGAGAAGACACATTTTTTTCCTAATCACGTCAAATTGTACAAGCCACCTGATCATTATTTCATTTGACGTACTTAACATAAAATATGGCTTGTTGTTTAAAGAAGCGTGTGATGTATCTACATAGCAAAAGTGCTTTTTACTACAAGGAGTAGCTTGATGATTCCAATTGAATTGGAAGAGTTTCCTGCTTAATTACACAGGATGAAACAATATATTGCTACTGGCTCTCAATTTGATTGTTTTTATTGCAGCAATTCCAAAAAAGAACTTGGTCATAAATATCCTTTTGGACAGATCGTAATGGGGTGTTGAGAACACAGACCAGTAGCAATTGTAGCTCCCATCCCATCTGTCCAGTCCATCAAGCCTCTTTCACTTATTATTATCCCTAATGCTACATTTTAGCGAGCCCACCAAACACCAGACAAGAATTTCAAATTGTACTGCACGAACACGAAATAAAAGCAGTGCTGCTCCCAAAAAATAATGTACTCATCGTCAGGCCTAATTAAACAGGCAATTATTAGTTTTATATGCAGCACATATCCCCCGTAAAAATCCAACGTGTGTTCTCTCCTCTTATCAGAAATCAGGAGGATGTATTTAAATGCAGACAAAATTTTGCAATAAAAGCCATTCATCCATGAGTCAAGTCAAGTTTTGAGTTTTTTCCCTAGAGATCTATAGCACTTTTGCGCTTTTAGTTTCTAATTGTACACTACAGTATCAAACTGAGAGCTTCCATCATTCATTAATGACGATGACCCTTTTGGAGAAAAAAAAACGTAGAAAAAAACACCCGTCGGCACTTTCTACACTTTGGTTTCCAACAAAGTGCATTAGATGCAACAAGTTGGATAAGAACGTAGCGTAGGAAAAAAAAATTTACTTCTTATCATCAATACCCAATCTGCATGAGAATATTATGATAGGGATTATGAAAAGAGCAAAAGGAATTTGCATTTTTCATTTGTGTATTGATCGCTACCGTGAGATAGTACAAAGGAATATACTCTCTGGAACAAGCCATGTTTCTGTAAAAAATCTTATGTGGAATAATCAATGTTATTATGATTATTTTATTTTTAGAAAATATATGAAATCTAGTAAATTATATAGGGTAGGCTCATAATTCTCTCCGCTTGTCTCCCATTTCAATCACAATTTGCATAAATTATGCGGGGAAAAAAATTCTAGAAAATGGCAAGAGTATGTCTATACTTGCCGAGCCCTTTTTTGGACCTGGAGTGATTAGATAATCATATGGAGTAATGAATGAAAAGGCGATAGGAAATCGATTGATTACACTTTAATTAGATGAACAAAGCCGTTCCCAATTTGTTGGAGTGGAAACAGAAGTCTTGTTTAAACAGGTGCTATGCAATAAGTCAACTAGTTCATAAAGCATTGATTTTCCATTATCTCTGCAAATCCCCATCGGCACGCAGAAAAAATGAACAAAATACACTTAATTTAGACATGGTACAACGCACTTGTACCTAATTATATTGTCTATAGTAAACTTCACCAAGCCACACGTTATGGCTTTAGTCTACAAACTTTGTAAGTGGTGGCGGTGTAAAGGTGTAACCCAGAGTATATTGACACTGCCCTAAAGATTAGAGTGGTTTAATATTGTTTTTATGCAATTTGTACGTGAGTGATAACCCAAAGTGATAAGTGAACCCATAAATACATAAGTCGTTTCTTTCACATTTAGACTTAAAAGATGCCTACAATTCCAAATCAACTTTAATTAGAACTTCACTTAAACTTGAGACTAAAGATCGTCTCGAATTTATCTAGAAACTATACAAAAATTCCAACACACATCAGAACATTATTTGTATTGTGTTTTACCAATCTTCCATAGATTACCTATGGCAACCGACAAGACAAAACTTTTTTCTTAGCACGAGATTTTTTTTGGTGTAATAAACGTAAACAAAGTTCTAGAAAAACTGCTACTATAACAAGTTTTCACCGAGTATTTTTTTTATCTACAGTTCAGGAAAATTGTTATCGTGCAGCATACTCTCAATTATTTT
>JAANSQ010000326.1:0-26781 GCA_036850885.1 Lepidocyrtinus dapeste
AGCCCTTTTGCTTTTGGGAAGAAAAAAACTTCCGCCCTATTGTAACTAAAGGAGCGATATCTAATAATCGTAGGTCCATTATTGCGGTAATTTAAACTGCAGTATGTACATTCATCGGTTTAACATTATAATGGCTTTTAGGTATAAAGTGCAAATATTCCAGTTCCACTACGCTCTGTAAAGCTGAAGACATAAAAGTGTATTTTGCTTACGATTCAAAACTACAAATTTCATTTTAAAATCCCAAAAAAACCGTAATAATCCCACAAAAAAATTAAAGTGTCAAAATGAGTTTGATGACTGGTGCTGGAATCCATGGTGGTAAACCAAATGAGTCTACGGATTCACTCCGAGAAGCAAATCGTGCATCAAACGACATCATCAACAGAAAGGGTTTGAAAGGAGCCGCAATGAAGACTAAGGCTCTATATGCTGAACGTGGAAATGGATTGTCTATCGTTGTCAACAGGTTCCAAAACTTTGAAACGTTTGCTCAATTTACTGGTGACAATTTTTTGAAAACTTGCTTTTAGACCTTAAAACTTTCAATTCGATTCAGGACCAAATTTAATGTCAATGTCATGTAATCCCAAAGCAGTATTTCAAATAGATTTTAAAAACAACAAAGAATTTAATTTATTGACAGATTCTCATTCAAATTGTTAGGACAAGAAGGTCAAACTTAGTTAAAATTTCAAACGTTAGCTATGCTAGTAGGCATTAATTTGAAAGCGAAATTAATTTGAAAGTCTTATGGTACACGAACATAACATAGCCAATTGGTAAATACGCTTTATAAATATTCCAAGGGAGCCCAAAACCTACAAAAACAACGGCGATACTTTCTATCTTGATTGTATTTTGTTTAACACAGGCAATAACATGCGCTGTTTTTTATGCAAGCTTTTGTCGAAATAAGGGAAAACTCAATTGACGTGAAATTTTACACATGTAGTGAAAGCAAAACAAGTTTTTTCTTTCCCTTCTGGGTTTCTCCTTGATATTTTCTCTCTGGGTAGCCTTGACACATACGTACATTTTCAATGAGAAAAAACTACTAAGGCACGTTTAAGTTCACGATCCACAGACGTTTGTAAACAGACCTAGAGTTTTGGAACCCGACTGGGACTATTTTTTCCACTTGCTTGTTTCTTGGTAATCATCCCATCACACTTCTTTATTTATCCAGTAGCATAAGAGAGACGGACATATTGAAGGAGAAACAGCACAATCCTCCAGTATTAACATCAAGTAGTGCTGCTTCCTAGTTTTACGAGACAAACGGTCAACAAAGAAAGCATATTGCAATTGCCATCTTTGCACTTTTTCCCCTTCGTACAAAGGCAGAAGCGACGTGACAGGGTTTGGAAAACATTAGGAGTAGGTATATTGTGTTGGAATATTTTTGTCCCGCCATTGAGGTGAAATGGGGGTTGTAAACTTTCACAGGGAGATACAGGATTTTTTTAAGGTGAAAATATTAGGAGAAATGGCTTAGCCAGGATTGTAAAACCTAATTTCTTACCTTTCTTTCTTAACTTATGTTTCAGGGACGGTGTACTGTTTGATTCAGAAATCAATGGCCAAATTTCAGGAACCCGTGTTTGATAGAATCGTAGATGCCAGTGATCAAGCGTTATACATAAATAGAGTATACATACATAAGTTTAGATTGATAGCGAGATGTATAGTTACTCATATTGCACTCTGTGTAACAATTTCTATTCCTTGATTGACCTTGGTGATATCAAGCATTCAATCAAACTTTCCACTTTTTCAGCTTTTATTGCTAAACATTTTCTTACTAGTCAAGTCCATTGAGTTTAGAACCATTTTTAATTTTGAAATATAAAAATTTTGAACAATTTGATCATAACCATTGCAGTATGAAATAGAGTATTGAAGGGGTTAAAATTTATGTTGAAATTAATTCGACTGATTAAATGCAGAAATAAAAATTACAGTAAACCTAGAAGAGAATCTAACCGCTGCAGAGCTCAGTAGAATAAATTAGTAAATTTGTAAACGTATGCATAATTGCTGCTCTGCTAGTAAATAGCAATCGTGAGTGATTGAAATGAAGAAGAAAGTCATTCATTTTTCGATGACACGCCATGGCGTATATATGGTCTGAATTTTTCTTTCTCGCATTAGTGGTCGTCCTTCATATGTATACTAATAGGCAATGCAACTTTTAGTTTAGCATTCAAATCGTTGACACAGAACTGGCAATGTTGAGATTTTTGGAAAGGGCAAAGAGGATAATTTACTTTTAAAACATCTCGAAGACATATTGCGGTGCTCTCGCTCTTCCAAAGTGACCAAGGTAAAAGCTAACTTTTACTTATGTATCAAACGTCTTCATTTAAAGGTCGCAATTTACGCACTTGGTCGCCTCTTAAAAAACTGCTTTCAGAGCCTTGTTTAACTTGTATTGAAGGATTCCTATAAGTTGGGAAATTATTGCAATTGTATCCTTCCCGTTCCGTTCTTTTATGAGAAAGAGGCAAAGGGTGATATTGGACATCAAACATCAACGTCTTTAATTTCCCTTTGGCAATGACATCAAGTTGAGTTGGGGGAGAGTGCTTACGACTAAATAAAAAAAGTGCATATACCTTACTCGAGGTTAGACTGGTTGTAGTTTGAAGTTCGCATACTCGACTTGAGTATTTACCACTGCTCATCTTCGCTTACATCACTGAGGAAAGTTAGAATGGATGTCAGTTATCAACAGAAAAAACGCAAGAAAGCAAAGGGTTGTCTGGGCGGCCACACCAAACACGATACTCTTTGCTGAATCTCAAAGAAACCCCTGAAAAAACTGACGCTGTCAAATAAAACAGAGAATAACCAAGAGAAAGGTTACGCATTCTATCAATTACAAACAAGAAAAACTATTTATTTATAAAATTTTTTTTTGTTAAAGTATGTATAATTTATGTGATTTTGCTCTCATTTAAATAGGTAATCGCAATTAACACTGTTCTTCTTGTCAACTTTTTCCTAGCTGTCTTCTTATTCTTCATGTGGTTAATCTAAAAATTGGAATTCTTTCGATTAAACTTCCCTTTAACCGCAAATTTATGTTCCTCCGGATTTTGTTAATCTATTTCAAAGTCATCTCATTTCATAATCATTACATTTTGAATTTTCACCAGCAAATCTCCGAGAGGGAGAGAGTGAAAGTTAAAGAAAATAATGAGTTTGAGGAAATGATGTTGTCAAAACAAGAGTGTATTTTAGTTGGCGTAAGTTCTGTCAGCTTTTAATAGTAATGGCCGGAATATATGTTGTCCTGCTATAACTCTAAATTTAGCGGTGCAAACTTATTCATATTGTTTTTACAGTCTGAGGACGTTGCAAGCTTTCATACTAACTCTGGTGATTAACAAGACCACAATTAATTCATCTAAACAGGAACAGCAACGACACTTCATTTTCTTAAGTTAATTATGAAACCTTGATTGCGTAAACAAGATGGACGCTAATCTTTGAAGCTTTTTGTCAAGCCTGATATTGCGAAGGATGTTGAGATTCAACAGATTCTATGCTGTTCAATATTTTAATGGAATTTAGTACGCGTCTACCTCAAACGGGGCGGGATGACACTTATTTTGCATACAAATCGAGATCGACTAACAAAGTTTTTCTCCTTGTCGTTCGTAATGACAGTTTAGACGTAATCAACATTTACATTATAAATGTAGGCATGAATGAATTAATTTGCAAGAGAGATGACCGAAGGGAAAGCTACTAAATAATAATCTAAACAACCAACTTCCAATCGCCAGAGCCATCTGGCTTGGGGACATTACCGTGAATAATATTGACGTGTTTTGTGAGAAAGCGTTTTTGAGCTAACGTCGGCAAGAAAGATCCTTCAAGCTGCTGGAAGTGGTCTAGGCTTTCGCTGGAACTTTCACGCTGATAAATTGCATCATTTTTCTTGGTGGTGTAAAGGTATGAACAAGAAATAAAAGCTTTTAATGCTGTAGGAGGGAAAATGGGAATACTGTATGAAGGGAAAACTTTTATTGTGCAAAATAAATTTACTATAAGGATAGATTATTTTGGAAGCATTTAAGTTTGAGTTTGCTTTGTTTGGGGATTAAATAATTTGTTGATGTCTTTTGTTGCGGATAATTTTCTTAAAGAATTGTTTTAGAGGCTAATGTAGTGTAAGTCATAAGCTCCAATTTCATTATGCTAATTGCTTGGGTCAAAATGCCAAAATCTACCTTACAAATGAATGATGAGTCATCTAACTGAAGAAACTTTAGGCTTGTTCTGTAAGAAAAAAAGTTTGAAGTCATTCTCAGAACATGTGTGGAGTAAGTTAAACAGCTACATATAGATCCCCTGTCAAAAGCTTTGTTTCCGACCGAAGTCAAGTACATAATCTATACTTATTGATCAATGTCACACAGATGGGAGCATCCATTGAGCCGGAAGTGATGAGCCATCTCGAGAACATTTCTGACAAGGCAATAGCAGAACTGGCAAAATTGGTATGAGGTATCGGTGTGCTTCTGCCAATAACTACACATGTGTAGTTACACACACTGAAGCTTAAACCTCCACCCTTGCGAAAGATGATTGACGCCAATTTTCCGATAGCACTTGGGTCAGATTTCAACCAAACAATATACCGTATTTCTTTGTAAGCAGGATATTTTATTGTTTCATCCCTCGGAATAAAAAATAATGAAGTCATTTGTTCATGTCAAAACTGAAACTTCCCTAGGCCTACCAACGCTCTCGAAACTTACTACTTTATTTCTGACAAATAAAATTACTTATTCTTCATTATTCCCGAAGATGAAACCATAAGTAAAAAATATAATGTACTCTTCATAATTTGCAACAGCATGTGGTGATGAATTCGGCTTGCGTAATATTTGCCATAAGCGTGGAGGAAGCCTTGGTTGCTAGTATTATTAATGAAGCTGCGTCTTAGGGAATGTCTGAAAGTCATGGATCAATTGAAGCCAACAAGAAAGTAGATTTGGTAGTTGTAGATCTCCTACGTAAGCGAAATAAATACTGATAAATCCTTCTTACAACTTGATGGCGTTTATACTGGAACAATTAACTCAAATGCTACAAATACTTAAACACTTGCTTGGCAAGAAAGATTAATTTACTCATTCTAGATATTTCTGGACACATGGGAGCATCTGATTTACCAACTTGGCAAGCATGATCATCTCATACAGATGGTGATTAAGGATGACCTCATTGCCTTCGACAAAACAAGTTTAATTTGATGCGTAGCGAAGGAAACCGAATACTATATGGCGTTGAACAGAAAGGGGAAAATATGTATATTGCATTTTTTAAATTTTATTATGTATTTAATTTCTTTATTTGTGTATATGAATAAGTACAAATGCTCTGAATATTTTACTTCCGTATCTAATGCCTTAATTAATAATAACACCGAACATTTTTTATAGGGTTACGTAACATTCTGATGATCAAATACGTGACAAAGTTTTTTTTTAAATCCTGAAAAAGTGGTAACGAGTAAAGGGATTTGTAAAATAAGGGGTTTTGGAACTCCGTTGGTGGGCATGAAAAGCAACCCTTTCTATTGGAGTAGTTGTGAATTTACTGCTTTGAGCTAATTTTTTCAGATATTCTTTGCTCTCTTTCATTAATTCTTGATTCATATTTTACACTTGAGTCGGTATTCGAAGGATTGAGAATTGGCTGAGGGTTGAGGGAGACGGAAAATCAACTACTTTCCTACTGTTCTTCATATTGAAGTGATGCTAAAAATGTCACATTCGTTGCATGTATTGTCTCCAGTCTTAGATATTTGGACTTGTTTGTTGGAATAGATCCCATGCTTAGGCTTTACTTTCCTTTTCACCGTGTACTTACCCCCTAAAGGCTAGACTTTACGGTTGATAAGATATTAGCCAAACTGCGAAGAAACCCATACAATCGCGTCATCCTTGACGTTTTAAGGTAAAATGTACAAGTGTACACTTCGTAAGATTTGTAGAATACGTAACACGACCTAAAATATCCTGGTAACTTTCTCTTCTTCTCTAGTATCACATATGAGATAAAGGAAAAGAGCAGAGGGATTTTATGTACTTGAGTTTTTACAGGTCGCGACTGGAAGCGAGTTGATCGTAAAATGACAAATTAATCACGCATTACCCCAAATCCAAAGGAGGGGAAGAGGCTCTGTGAACCAGAGCCCGGGGGTTTAGTCTGCTTCAAACAGCATATAATCAAGTAGACAGTCCAATAAAAAGTATTATTTTGTGGAAACTTTAAAAGTAACAGTATTGTTGTTGTATCTGTACATTCCGTCATTCATGGCTACGATCGATTGAAGTATTTAACGTAATCCATGTAATCTCATAGGATGATCATCCTTATAACCGGAGAACCCAATAGCGATACCAATGACGTCTACTTGTCCGATTCCAAAAATAGCGTAAATCCAGATTCACCCCGAACCGCAAAACTTTCGCTACAGTATATCTCTCCATATCGCTATGATGATAGCCTGGAACGTAAATTTCTACTCGCACAGAGGACACAATTTTTTTCCACGTCTTTGGCTTTCTCGTTCCCATTTTGTACAAGTATGCATGACATGATTACATTTACCAAAGATACATAAGTGTACAAAAAGGAGTGATGGAGAAGTAAAAATCACGTCAGAAAAGGGAATGTATGTAAAATATTCTGTTTCTTTTCGCCTTCATTGCTACTTCTCTCATCTCCCTAAACTCATCTCAATTTCAATTTCCTCAGCTAGTTCCACAGCGTACTCCTCAAAAGAAAGTCGAAAAAAGGTAGTTATGTAGCAATGTAGCGACGAGATTGATTCCACCGATTATTTATGAGTTTACTTTCATTCTCAAGGCAGCAGCGGAGAATTCCTGATTTTTTTTTTCAGAAGTGAGCGATGAATAATAAAGAAGCCTAAATAGTGAAACAAAAAAGGACGTGAAAGTGTGAAAGTTAAATGCATACTCGAAGAATGAAAGAAGAAACATTGTAATTCCTCTATCGAAACAAATTAGTTGGGCATACCGCTTTCGTACAGAATACAGTTTACTCCGTCGTTTCATGTCAGCTTTGCTCTCGTCAACGAATGTTTTAAACTATAAATATCTAATGCAACCCCCAGAAAAGTAAGCATTAGATAAAATGATGCAAGTTGCCCCAGGGGCTTACTTAAAGAGTATACGTATAGGTAATTTAAGCGGTGAAATTTGGTATTGGTATTATGTTAAACAAACGTTAATTTGAAAGAACTTTATCAGAAGTATAAGCGTTTTGTAGTGGTAAATCAAGTAACCCAGAATGGAAAATCAACCATCTAAAAACTTTTCAAATACTCGTTTCATTCGTTATCTTAATTGTCAGACTGTAAAATTTCATAAATTGAGAGAGCTAAGATGTAACTAACTCGATTGAGCACAATTATACTAAATGCAATGCGACATGCGCGTTTCTTTTTGTATTTGTTGCTTGCGTGTTTATCAATCCGAGCTGTAAACTTTCGAGCCAGACTAATAAAACTACGATTGAACATGGCAGTTCCGGTAGAAAATTTTCATGGACCGGACGGGCTTCAAGCGCTGGTCATCGAGGCTTTAGTAAAATTTCACTCCGAGACTAAAGTTTTGGAACAACTGTTAACTCGTGCGTTGGTATTCAACTGATAAATTATTCCTTGTTTTGGTAGATGAATTGGAATGATCTAATAACTTTTTTAATTTTACAGGAAGTCCATTGAGACTAACCAAAGTGTTCGCGTGTTACGAGCACTTCAGCACTTACGTCTTCGACAATATGCCACCTGCAATGTGTACGTTTGAGTGGTACGAAACCACTTTGGAGGTTGTTATGCCTTTAGTGATAGCCGAAGTTTTAAAGAGGGACGGGGAAATTTTATTCAACGTGTAAATTGATTCAGGGTACTAAGAGGCTCATTTCTTAATTTCAATGTTCGTTTTACCGACCCAATAAAAACCTTCCATCATCGTAGTCATTTATATATTTGAAAGATTGTAAATGAATCAAAAGCAATAAAAATTATTACGTTGTACTCCTTTCAGCAACTGGAAAATATTTACCTTCCTCTAACGGCAACATATGGACATACAAATGGAATTTATGTCAAGCTTATTTCAATCGATAGTCAAAATCAATGTTTAAAATTTTCAAAGGTTGACATAAATTGTACTTAATTTGCATGATTTAAAAATAACATATTTTTGTATTATTTTATACTTGTAAAAACCATTAGTTTGTTTTCAAGCTCAATTACGTACTTTGCAAAAGGTGATTGAACATATTTTAAGCAACAATTATTTAAGCTTAAAGTTAAAATTTTGAAAACTTTCCTTCTTAGTTTTTAAACATTTTAATAAAACAGTGGTAATATTTTTGTTCCAACAATGAACAACTCACTTCAAAGCAGTGGACTCACTGGAAAAAAGCAGCAGGCTATCTATCTTCCCTCGGATGCATACTGCCCTCATGAATTAAGGACTGATGAACTCACTTCCTTATTTCTGCTAAAGTAAACCACCAACGATTAGTGACTTCTCTGATTTCCCTTTGTCGAGGAGACATTATGACGGAATACTGAACAGTGCCAATTTAGTGTTTTCTCGAAAGCCAATTTAAACACGTTAATTGATTATGGAAATGTGCAGTTTTTCATCACCTCTCCTTTAAAAAGCTCAACTCTGCCTGAATTAGCGCGATTATGCAGCGTAGCCATGAAATATGAAAAGCCCAAAAAATGCATTGTTGTGTCCTCCAGTGTTGGTTGAAAAAGCTCCCTGTGGGAAGATGAAAACCAAACCATAAATTGGATCAGGAATGCCTCTTCATTCTCCACCAGAAAAAAAAATAAATTAACAATTTCCTGCGCCAACAGGTAGATTTGTTCCATTGTTTTTGGGTTTTGGTTCGAACATTATTTATATTTATTATGAAATTCGATGGAATAGTTTATCACGTGGTTGAAACAATAATTAACAACGATACATAAATAGGCTACATTAACAATTCCATCAATTTCGAACAAGTAAGTGTTAAAATTTCTACATAATTTACTATAACGGTACATCACTACGGTATAAAACTCAATACAGTAATTTCAACAAATATCAAATGAGCAGTAGCACACTAAACAACTAAACAAAACGCATTTTTATATACGGTTATTTCTTCATTCTGCTCGGGGAAGAATTATGTTGGGCGTGCACCGAAATATACAAATTGCAAAGGACTCGGAAACATTCTCGGATTTTCTGATCAATTTTGACTTTACTCATTCGCACTTTTTACACTAAAACATAAGGTAACCCAGGTAGACTTTTACGTAGCAGCCACTTCCAATATCAAAGAATGCGAGTGATTCATTTATTTAATATACTGTGTAGTATACATAAGTTAGTTAGATTTCTTTGACTAGAAAAGTTTTACTTGGTCTCCATTCCAACTATTCGCCAGGTTTTGGTGGATTTCAATTTTCAATTTGTATTGTTACACTTAGATACAAAAGCCGTGCTAATTGTAAGTTTTTGTTTAAATTTTTAGTTAAATATTCACATAATTTGCCATATCCTATTTGTGTGTAAATACAGTCTACTCCTAACATTACATTCTCGGCTCATTCATTCTCCTTCTTCTTGGAAACGAATGTAAAAGGTTACTAAAAGGGAAACGTTATTTTGAAACCAAAGCCATTTAAACCTGCTTCGTTCGCTAAAAACATGGAAAACAATAATACTCTTAAAGTATTTGAGGAATCTCTTGTTCTCGATAGCAAGCACCTTACACAACAGCAACCATTAAGCAGTTTGATCTGAATTGCAAAGTCGCACGGAATGATAATATACAAGTTTATACAACATTTATATTTTAATTTAACTATATTAATTAAAATCACAAAACTAGGCTTCCATGCAGGTAATTTGTGTTCTATCGCGATAGTAAGCAGCTTCACAATATTGATAGAACTTTTAATTCTTTAAACATCTAACCTTTCTACTTAAATATTCCTCCTTTTCATGATTTTCATTACATTTCACTTGTTTGAACTGAGACTATAACGTCAACAAAGACTGTGTCTACTGCGGATTATCTTAACGGTAAAATGTATATGGAGTTCATTTTCATGTCATTGTGAGCTAAGGTAAGATATACGATAGGAGTATACACAACTTACATAATAGTCAAAATTTACAGTAAAGGCAATTCATGCGCTGTGATATCCCATTTTAGTGGGAAAACACGTTCTTACACATTAAGTTTCATTGTCACTTAAGAATACAAACTTTAATTGTTAGTCAGTAAATTTATGTACTGAAAATTATCTTGCTTTTATTATCTACGTAATCCTCAACTGTAAGAATGGAAAAAATTCTGGATGAAAATCATGATGATCTTTGATTTCATTGAAAGAGAATGCTAAACAAAAAATCAAAACCTTCCGTTTTTATCCATTACAGTATGTCACTTACAAAAGCACCAATAACGCTCGCAAAAATGATGACATGGCATTTGGTCTTGATGCTGTAATAACACTGCAAATCCTTGGAAAAAAGTAACCCCGTAACATAAAATGGGAGTCTAAATTGCTCAATAGTAAGAGCTAAAACATGTCTATAGCCAATTGGGGAAAATCATCAATTCGCTATAACCGTCCTTCATGGAAAATGGACTACTGCATCATATGTCATCCACACGGTGGAAAATGTCATTCACGTCGCATTCCAAGCTAAATCCCACCATTGCACTTGATTACTTACGTTACTAACTTCGCATAAAAGGCTTCAAATGGAATGAGCTTAGAAGTTCTTTGTTACTTATTCGTGATGAGTAACATTTCGGTTACAACAGTATTTTCAGATTCATTCTTTCATTTATCAGTGAAAATAGGGAGAATCTCAGAAGACTAAATAGTGGAGATCATTGTTACAACCATCATTTCAAATAGTACCTTTCGCTGGATATTAGGTCTAAGCCATACCCATGTTTCACTTTTAGCGAGCATTGAGCTTCTTTGATTTTTATGGTACGTCATGTGGACAAAGACAATACGCCACGGGGCTGCGTGAGAATTACACATTTCCTTAACGAACTGATGCAATGTTGAAAAGTACATATGTGTCTGCCATCGCGTGTCCACTCTAAAAAACTATCACGTTCCAAATGACATCTTGAAAACTACCGATAAAGATGATCCGTTTGAACATCATTTCATCCTGTTATTGGTTAACACAGAACCCACACACATTACACATCTCTTATCGTAAATGTTTTGTTGGTTTTAAAGTTACAAATTTTAAGAAAGGTTTAATTCTATGACAATTCGCCGATTAAATCTAATCGATTTCAGCAAGGATGAATATCTCTAGGTGTTTTCCCTTCAAAAATAACCTTACCGCTCGGAATGTAAAAAAACACCCTCAAAAATATCCTCTACAGTACCCTTCCTGTAGAAGAACGCTAATAATATATATGTATGCTATTTCATTTTATCAAACGCAATTTCATGCAGTTCCATGCACAACTTACTTAATACTCCCCTTTCCGAACAATTTTTTTCTAGATTCTGCATCAATGCACTTGGTATGGTCAACTTACGAGCAATTAGCATAAAGTAGTATAGGTACTCGATGAAAAATAAAAAGTTGTATGCATAAGGTTCATGTTTTACTTGGTTCCTTTTCTTCCTGCTCTCGTTGAAAGCTATAACACTTTAATGGATGAAGGATGAAACCCCAGGCCTAGTGAATTGAGAGGGAAGTAAACCATAAAGCCAATCAAGCTTCTGCCGCCAATCAGGGAAAGAAGTGTTATAATAGAAGCGGAGAAAGTGGAGGTGAAGTAGCTTTCAAGTCTCCCCGAGCCGTTGCAGCCATCCGCATCATCGCAGCTTTGTAAACAGCCCTTGACATACCTGGAATTGACAGGTAGAGAAAAAAACACGAAACAATATCAAAGTCAAATGTGAGCCGCCTATTATATTCCCATGAACATACAAATATAAGGAGAAATGTTCAAACTCAAAAAAATGTCGGAGAGACAATGAAGTGAAATAAAAAAAATCATAAAATAATACGTGTAGAATGGTGGTGCTACTTGAGTGTTTTACTACTTGAACAAAGCAATGAGCAGAGACATGCAAGCTAATAGTACTTAAGCAGTGAAATGTCGAGCTGTGCCATGTATACGTTCCTTACAAGTAGGTAGTGTTCAAGTTGGATTCTTATAAAAATCATGATGATTATTATGATACGAACTTGAGGTACAATATTAGCAAAAGGAATTGCATGCGAAAAGGACATCATCATAGCAACAATTCCAAGCCACTAGAATCAGCCTTCTTGTTTTCCTTCTTTTCATGTCATTATCGTTTTCAAAGAAAGCACGACACACAACTGGAATCTAAAGCTTAAGCTAAAACTCCATCATAAAAACAAGCTAGTATTCTAGACTCTACACACGATATCCATTTGAGACATTTTGTGCGAGCTTTACGCAGCAGTACATTATGTCATCTACCGCTTTGTTCGCCATGAATGAATACATGCTAAATTTAAAATGCTCCACAAATAATCGTGTGAGTGAAAGCAAACGGAAATGGTATGATATATAATAGGATTTTTTTTAGAAGAAATGATGGCAAAGTTTGCATATTAGCCAAACAAGCCAATATGCTCCGTCAATTTCTTATTACTGCTTCCATACATGCATGCGTGAATGGATGGAAGAAAAGAGGGAAATATAAAATTGATATAATAAACTTGCTTTAATACATTGTTCCATACGCACAGAAATGATATAAGTGGGACGCATTTGTCATGTTTTTGTAGAATTTAATTTCGCTGATTTTATTATTCACATGTTACACATGAATAACTATGGCGATAGAAAAATTTAACGAATTATAGATAGCTATAATACCTTTGTGACAATACCCACTTTTGTTCGCTGTATGAAAGACAAACAAATAGTTTAGAATTTTTCTAGGAGATATTTAACGAGTATGAAAAAAATTGATCCAGTTGGAAACGATTTTTATTTCTTTCAGGTAAACAAAAAGGACAATCATAGTAATTACCTCTTCCACTCAATACTTTAGATAACTGTAGATCCTTTGCAAATTTTGTTTGTTTTATTCCGTTTTTCTGTGCAAGTTTACATTAAATTTCCAGTCTGCTAGTTACCATACTGTCACTCATACTCTGGAAGGTGAATTTCCTAAAACCTCTTTAGAGTTTTACTATGGCTTAAAATTAGAAGCGGAATTTAGCCTGTTTTTCATTTAAAGTCCAGTCTGATTACTGGCTCGAATAACAAACACGACTTGTGAGTGGACATACGTGCATGAACAAGCTGAACATAATGTTTGCTTTTCGTAGACCTAAAAAAACCAGAAAACATGTTCTGCTTGTTTGCAACTACGCATCACAGTACTAACACTAATCTCTCTAGAGTATTAATGAAACATGAGCCATTGTTTACATGACTCACATTATCTTCATTATGATACCATTGGTGACGGATAAGCTCAGGCATGGTTTTGCGGTTGATAAGATATAGTATGTTGGCATGGTAAACAGTGAGACTATTACGTATTCGTATTTCTTCTAGTAGAATTCGCAGTAGCAATAGGTTTATAATTTGAAACAAAGCTGTATCTCTAATCACCCCTAAGAAAAAGGAGAAGAATCTGCAATAAAAGTCCAAGGGATTGCTACTCTAGCATCTATTTTCTTAGCGACTGAAAAAAGTAAATTCCGTCTTGAAAAGTGGAAAGTTCTCTCTATGCTTTGATCGTTTCAATGCAGTATGTCCACAATGCGTACAGAACAAAAACATATGCGATATTCAATTGCATAACTATCTTCAGGATATTTTATTTACGCATAGACTATATTATACAAGTTATTTCAATTTAAAACAAAACTTTTTGTTTCATGCCACAAGAAAGTTTAAGCTAATGAGGTTTATATCTTTTCCAAAGTTCTTCATATTCGTAGATTTTCCAGTGGTACTGAAGTTAATACTATAACACCGCACTACTAAGGTCAAAAATCCTGAGTTTTTAGTAAAGATCGCAGCAAAATGCAGCCAAACTATATAACTGATTCTACTACAAAGAGCATTCTAACAAGAGCAGATAAAGAGAATCGAATGATGATGGAAGACACGGATAAAAAGATAAATAAACGAATACAGCAAAAAAAAGGTAGATCATCAAAGCTTAATTATGCTTCCTAGCCAAATGTAAAAAGAAAAGCTAAGTCTACGTTACCCTACCATTATGTACCTACAAGTCATTCGATATCACAACTTTTTTCTAAGCTTTTACATGGGAGTTTGATTTTTTAACACTTGCTGTTTCCCTCGGGTCGAGAAAGAAATGTTTTTGGATTCTCAATCGTAAAACTATTTCTTCAAGGAGAGCTGCATAATTTAGCTGTTTTACTTTGAACCAACACTAAAAGTGAAGGAACGTACGGATTGAGTTGAAATACTAGATCTTGAAGCGGGACAGATGGTGATATATTATTCAATTGATGAAGCCTACATCTTCGTAGGGAACAAAGGAAACCGGAGAACTCCACTGAACTGATGAAACTGTTAAACTTTCACGACCCTGGTAATCTAATCCAATAGGGTTTTGCATCTGATCATTATTTACGATATCCCTTCTTCTTATTGTATGGTGTCGAAACAAGTAATTATTTTTGTTTATTAAAGCTTTCCCCCTTCACACTGCCACCATTTTTCCTAGTCTGTGTGCATATATATCCAACAAGAAAACCATTAGAAAACTTTCTCCACAGTAGAAACACGGAAATCCGTCGGTTAAATCATTCACATAAAAATGCAATAATCGAAATAAATGATTGATTCTGCTTGTTTCGTTTTATCAAGTAGGTAAACATCGTACAATGTTATTAACACTCTTCCACATCGTACAAAGAAGAATCATCCCAAATAACGATAAAAATTGCAATGATTTTGATTCAGAGAATAAAGCAATGCTTTATTTCCCCCCATTTTATAAATATCCAAAGCCAACATAGAAATCTCTGCATAAATTTTAAATGCTTTGAAAAATATGTACTTAAGAAACCAACATTACATCACGGAAGCGATATGTGTACAAATCCCGCGTTTTTTGCTGCAAGTTGGGCGTCGTACACACAAACACACGTACACGTAAATACATAAACAGCATAAGACATCGAGTGTAACAGGCAAAACGGAAAGTGCGCTCAGTAATAACATTTTAATTATCGTTAAAATTAAGTCTATGTGTTTCTTGTGCTTGATAATAACCAGAGTGGTATGTGCGTACAAGTTCGTGTAGAGGTTGTCAATGTTTTAGTAAGAAAGAAAAGTAGTGTTTTAATAGATGATTTCATTTCGGTACCTGTCATCGAACCAAAAATGACCACAGTGACTCATACGAATGATTTCCGTGTCAACATTTAGCGTCCCACTGTCCAAGGCACATCCTCTTACTGTAATAGTTTCCTCTGTGTCATCTACGCACAAGAATATATGCAGGATTATTCCAGTTTCAATTTACAATTTATGTCTTCATTCCTATTCACTTCGCAAATCATAGATTACTCTCTAGTTATTCCGTATGCCATTTTACTTCCACAAGATTTCGCTTAAAGGATGTATGCACACGTTAAACTTTCTCTACACATTTACTCATTCCAAACAATCCAATTAATTTAATGAGATTCATGGAAAGGAATTCCACAAATAAGAAACAAAAAGTTAGAAAAGCGTTCCTTTGAGTAATCTTCTATTCGTTTGGGTAGATCAATTAAACAAGTAAGAATGAATGTTTTACTGTAGCGAAACTCATTAAAAGCAAGTTTTCATACTTCCCATGAGATACTGTTTGGTCGGAAAAACCTTACTTCTATTTGAAACTGTTTCAGTTTGTTACTACAACACAATTTTTTATGGCTAATTACAATCTTACGCTGACTTTTTGGGTTATGCCAGTGATAGCGGAAAGTAAAAGGTGTCTTCCTGGAAATGACTTTATTCCCGTTTCAATAAAATATTGGACAGATATTCCTTTTGCAGAGATCCCCGAGGAAATTAGCTAATTTAGTGATAAGTCCATAAAACCCGGAAATCCTTTTCAAGATTTTCTCTGCTGATAGCTTGAAAACGTGTTGATAGGATAGAATAAGGTTTCTCAGCAAGGTCATGTGAACCCACTGAAAGTGTTCCGGTGGTAAAGGGCTGAAAACATACATGGAGTGAAAAATGTTTGCAGTCTGGCGGTGATCTTTTTCTTATACTTGGCACGATAAAAAAATGGGCAGCTAAGATGTCAAACTAAACAGGGAACCTTAGTCGGCTCTACTTTGGGTTTTCCGTTGTGCTCTGTTTCTTATGGTTAGACGGTCTAACTTAGACCGTTGATATGCTCCGCGTAGAATGATAAAGAGAAAGCTTTAGTTTCACTTAAGCCTCCGAAGGGGATGTGAGCAACGTATGAAGGTCTAAGGGACAGTTTTTACTCTAGCTCCCTCTTCAATATCAAACTTCCTTGGTAATTACTTGAGGAAAAAAGTATGGTGGTGTCTGGAGGGTGGTCTTTCGCATTACTTCAAAACACTCCTGGGGTCGTATTGAATGTTCAATACATCTGTTATAACCGTACAGAATAAGGGGTATCTCTTGCATATTTGCATAGATAAATTGTGCCCGGTGTAGCTGGGTTATATAAAGTTTGAAAAGGACGTTTAAAGTACTTCTTAGGTAGGATGAGTCTTAGTTTGATACCTCAAAAATAGATTCCACTGACATGTAAATTCGCCGTCAGGTTCTCGAGAAACAAATATTGTCCTGGCTTACGGCAAAGTGTAGTTAATCAACAAAAATAGTAGCTTTAAAAATTAGCAGTTTAGTTAACCAATTGGATGAATAAGTAAACTTCTCTTTCGAAAAACCAAACAGCACATAGAAAGTCGCTAATTTCGATTCGGATAGAAATATTATCATCATTAAGGATAATCAGCACTTCTGATTAGTTATATTCTATATAAATATTATTGTTTCTCAAGAACCTAAAGGTGAATTTACTTGTGAGAAGAGTGCATTATCCTTTTAAAACGCAACTCTTCCTTACGAAATGTACTGGAATGAAAAAATGTGGCAATGCTATCTGATTTTCTACATCCTACTGGCACAGCAATTAGCTACCTGGCTACCCTAAAATGACTGGCTACTTTCCAACAGTACCAAAGGAACAAGTTTTCCCAAAATCAAAATAATAATAAGCCGTATAGAAGTAAAATATGTTGGTACTTAAACTAATCTAAAAACTGATCCATGCCTTGAACAATTTCTTTCATAATTTTTCTCAAGCTGCCTAAAAAAAATCTATTGTAGCTGATGCAATGTTTTCAAGTCACAAAATGAGATGACATGACAGCAGGAAAGGGGTAACTCTCTAAAAGGTTCTTGTATATTTTTCTCGAGACTTCTGCGCTAAGAATGAAAAAATACAAAACACTCTTTCTGCATTATCATTCTCCTCCAGTTTCTACTGTCATTCATATATCCAAGAAAGAAAGTAAAAAGAAATGAAAATACGTAGGTTGCAGTAATAAAATTGAATTTGATTGTGTAAATGTAATATGTAGCTTTGTATGTGTGAAAAGAAGTTTTCTTCTCGCTCTCTTATTTTGGGTGAGATGATAGAGTACCTGTCATCGAAATAAAAGAATCCACAGTGACTCATGCGAGCTAATTCGGTGTCCAGGGTAAGGGTGCCACTGTCAACAGCACACGTCCGAACTACCATACTTTCTCCTGTGTCAGCTGTGTGCAATAGTAGGTAAAAATTTGTACAGTGTAACTTAATCTTCTCACCTTCTACACTTCATACATTATTAATGCCCTAGCACATTAGTAAATGACATCCATCCTTGTCCTCCAGATGTACAAAATATTGTTTACACAGTTGCTTCCCTAAAACACTTTCTACTCGGGGGGAAGTATAAGGAGTGTTACATATTTTGAAAGGTGGTGGTCTGCTAGGGATCACGATCAGGAAGCCGGAATGTTTATAATTAGCTTTTATTACTTCTTTTGGGGTATCAAATCGCCCCGCCAGTTTTCATGTCGCTACATATAATCAAAAGTGTACCTTTCTATTGGGATTGGGTCAGAATGCTATATTCTAAATTGAATATTATCCTTGTTTACTAAAGGCTGGTCATGCTACCATAGCGACCTTTGTATGTGATCTTTGTCTGAGTGAATCTGTCAAATTGTCTAAGTGAATATATAGTACAGTTTCACGTTGTTCCTTCCTTCCTTAGATGAACAATACGCTCCTAGACATCTGACTAAATAGAATATAGTTCCAACCATACATAATGGAAACATACTTTTTTAATGTCAATCGCAACGGAAAAGGCTTTTATGAACCGTATTACTCATAAATGTTTGCTATAGTGTTCCGCTAACAAATAAGTTTGTAATGGAAACGACGCTTATTTTTCCAATTGATCGATACAAATTTAGGGTAGATCCGTGCAGGTAAGATATTAAACTTTCTTTTTCCTAGGGTAAACCTGAAATTTCCAATGAACGTGTTTAGGGAACATGAAAAAAACGTTGCTAAAGTATCAAATTTACTTGATATGAAACACGCGCGTCCACACCTTTCAAAATTAATTGGTGAAAAAGGTTAACGACATAAACATGCAATTCCTCGTTCAATGTAAAACTGCATATCAAGCTCCTACTTTTATCCCCCGAAATCTAATAAAGTTCAATATTTCATCGCTTAAAATTTTTTGCTAACGTTTGGAAGAAATGCAGGAATATTTGATACGGAGATATTTTATGGGAATTCTGTATCCTAAATTAAATTATTCCTCTTGAAAGAGTGCTATACCAGAATCCTGAAACTATTTCAGTATTCCCAAAACTGGTTGGTTCTGCTTCCATGTATATGATTTAATTTACTTTTAATATTATTCCTGTGGAAACGTTGGGCACTTACAATATTTACCAGCTAACTTAATGCATGCCGTCGCGGGAAATAAACCATTCCTCCCTTTTCTTCCTCCCATACACGGTGACTCTAGGATTGAGATGGTGTAGTTATTGTGGAAAGGATCCTCACTGTACAAGCCAAACAGATATGACATATAAAAGTAACTCAATTAATTTAGCACGAAAGAACATCCCTGTAGTCTGATTATACAAACTAATCTAACTTACCATGATGGATTGTCCCCGTTTAGGCTTACACATTTGAAGCAGTCGATACCAGCAATGCCTGTCAACACAAGGAAACACAGTTATCAATCTCCAAAAATTTTGAAAGATGCTCTGAATTTTTAACCAATTTAATATTTTTACACTATCCCAACTATAGTAATCTATCGTGTCAATTTCAAAAACAGAATGATACTCACTTCAACTTTTACCCAAGTCATCAAAATCGTTTTTGGAAATGTTTCAAATTCTAAACTCCTAGCACTTCTAAGGGGATTTATATTGATGGGTTTACTCCTTTCATGCGTTTCAAAGAGTTGACAGGTAATTTTCCCAAGAGTTTTATAGAAGCAGTAAAGATACAATCATAATCAGAAACATTCATAAATGAAACAAACCATATTGGTCTTCTCATAAGAGTAAAATGTTTCCCGAGGTTTTATAGTGTGGCATTATCACACAATGCAAAAACAAGTACTCAGGTATCAACCTGAATTTTATGGCGACCATATCATTAAACTACTCCTCATAGATAAAGCTGCTTTTACTGTGATTAAAAGGGGTTACTAAAACTACCTCACTTGTCATTAAAATCGGTTATGTTGTTTCGGTCCACATAGCATTTTATTATCCATCATCAAGGAATACACGACTTTTCCATTTGGAATAATCTAAATCTGTGTTAATTTTCTAAATAAGTAAAATGCGACTATTTTCATTAACTTATATAACAGTTTTTTTAAAGACTATAACAGCTTTCATTTGTTTGTGGAAATGCGGGCGTTTGGTTTATTCGCAGCGAAATGGGCGCAACATATCATTTTGACAATTTAAACATGTCTCAAGACTTGTTACGTATTAAGTAGAAGGGACCCATCCACGCACAGAAACAAATTGGACAGAAAGAATATGCACAAATGTTTGTTCCAAGGTGATTATTAAGTTGTTTACTTTGAGCTTTCGTGTGCTGACTACCCCACCAAGTAAACTATTAATGAACAAGTTCATGCTGGCTCGGCTCGTAATGATGATCCTCATTATTATTACAAGCCTCACGTCTGCTAATAATGTAAAGTGCAATTGGACAAGTTCACTCCATGACCCATGAGCATAGAGCGAGCAAGAGTCCTAGATGACATTCGCACTATTTTTCATTTTCTTCCACTGCTTTTATTTGTAGCGAGCGTTGACGCACGACAAAGAATATTTAAGTAGGAAATGAGTAAAAAGGAAACTCCTTTTGTAATGTGCATCTTCCAAGTCTTAAAGCAGAGAAAGAATGTCCTCCAAATACAGTCAAATTTTTACCCTACAGCACATTTCCTGTCTCAAAGTCACCCATTAGCGGAGTTGACAAGTTGTCCTGTCAGACCATGAATTTAAATTGCTTCTATATCAAGCAAGAACAACACGAACACATTAAGACGGAAGAGAAATTAAAAACATTTGCGTGCGACACTAGCGCCCTAATTTTTTATAGGTTGGTTCACGTGCCCTGAAACAGGCTTCATTATCCTTGCAGCACGCCGGAAGGCGAACATTTCTACTTTTGTACTTCATGAATAAGCTACCAGTTCATTTATTCGAAGCGCTGCCACCTTTACCCTAAAACAAATTATAATTTAAGACAAAGATACTCAAAAACTAGGATGAATATCGTATCTTTAAATTCAAAGTATTCATTATGGTGGATATCGCACATCCCCTATAAATAATCAAAAATGTGCGACTTTCACTTTACCATACGTTATACTGAATTCACGTCGAGTGACTAACAAGCTCCCTTGCTCTCAACTACCAATTAATAAACAACTACTGTTAAACTTATATAACACATAACAAACAGAAGGTTTAAATTACGCATGTTTTTAGCCTTGATCGACGTCAATGAGTCGGTTGATGCCTCATTATTATCTTGCAGAAGAGTGCTAAAAGCAGCTCATTTGTCACAATCAATTGTACTTAACCCTTAATAAAATATCAGTTTGCCGTTACAATCCGAGTCAACGCTAATTTCACTATCTACATGAGGCAAATTAAGCCTACTGACTAAATGGATCTGCTTAGATGCACTAGGCGAAGGTTCGTGTCGGCAACTAAGGGCAGCAACTTTTTCCCTAAAAGTAAACTTTTCTATCTAGTACTCTCAAAGAAATGGGTAAACTGTGACACACAAATCCGCCCTTCCGACCGAAATAAATCTTGACTATGACAATTTTTATCTTTATTTGGAAAGTTTGAAAATATTTGTTATCCCAATAAAATAAGTAGGGTTATCACACCGGATCGTTAAATGAGCATCAACATCTTGCGACTTTCCTTAAGATAAAGTCCAACCCCAAAGATACTTGCGAGTACAGTTAGACAAGTTCAAAGTTTTGGACTTTGCTACCCTCTTAAATAAACGAATGTACGAGTTTTTATCACCTTAAGCCTACAAAATGTGGTTGTATGAAAGTTAAGCCAGGTAAAATCGGTTTTGGTGTCAAACGTACAGCGTTTGGTAAAAACGAAAGTAGATTTAGGTTTGCAGAAAAATATGCTGCATTTAACATCAATATGCAACTACATCCTTACACTGATTGTACATTCATCTTTGTAGTAGTTACAACTATTTTCAGACAGGAATTTGAACACCTTTGTGATATACCATTCATACGTTACTTTCACTTAGGTGAAAGCAATTTTCCATTTTTATGGAGGCACAGACATTTTTTGAAACATAAATTTAGCAAAAAAATACACACAAAACAGCAAAGCACTTTCTTCTTGTTCTGATATAAACGGAGATAAATGACAGGAAGAATCACCATTTTTATCTATTTTTGAGGTGTTAAGTGGCACACGCTTACACAAACAAAGTTTTTACGCCCCGTTTTATGCTCCCAAGCTGTTCATTCATAACTCAAGACAAGATTCTGCGAACAAGATATGAAGGAAATGGGAGATGAACGGGACGGATGTTCTATGGTTCACAGACAAAACGTTCTCGTTTTTTATGCACCCAAAAGTTTTCCAGTGTTGGGGCAAAAGCGTATATTACAATTTTTAAGATGATGCTACGGTGAGACCGATGAGATGAGAAGATGAGCTTGACAAAAAGATTGTAGGTCGATATAATGCTACGAAACAAAGTGCTTAAAGTGCAGCTTAGCTTAGCTGGAGCCTACATAAAATATTTCAACGAATAGACCAACTTCCCATTCCGGACCATGAAAACTAGCACAAAGAAAAAAAGTCTATTATCTCTTCATTGTTACAAGAAGATTAAAGCGTATGCGGAGCAATGTACTACGGAAAAGGAATGCATCAAAGGCCAAATCAAGGATAGACAGCGGCCGTATGTTACTACAGTAGGAACTACATAAAATACCAAAATGAAACGTCATTTTGGCAGATTCTTTCTCTCTATTTGGAAAATTAAGCAAAGCACTCAACCAATTTGGGTATAAATTAGGAATGGTATTGGTACATTCAGAAAAATTGAAACACTCACAAGATTGACAACTTCAATTTCAGTCTTTTAAGTCAACTCCCACAATTGTTCCTTTGGATAAATAATAATTTGCTACTGCGCCACTCAAACTATAGTCGCATTCATTTTGTCAACGTACTTTTGGTGCATCTTAAAATAAGATAAAGTACTTTCGCATTTTTGCAACTTGATTCGATTCCACTTTTACAATAGTCTCCCGAGTGAGTTGAAAATACCGGGGGAAAATGCGATTCGCAGGAGTTTTTCTATCTTGCAGAATTACATTATTCAATCATTTTCATACATGTTGTATTGTATTTTGCAGCACCGTATGTGTTTCCGCATTGTATTCAGTGCAGTACAAAAGTTACATCTGGACATTGCTACCGGACAATATCTGACCTGAAGTAAGTCTGTAAAGCTTATCTTTTTTCCAACAAGGAGACGGAAAAACTGAAAATAAATCGCCCTTTTCGGATCACAAATTACTATACACATAGATTTCCTCAATGAAATGAGTAAAGATACAAAACAAGATGTAGCGGGAAAATATATAAACCAGGAGAAGATATTTCGTCTGAAGAAACGAGCACACTTTCCACGAACATTTCGACCGCCTACCAGATACCCCAGTATATATAGTGCCAGATGGGATACACCGTGTTTCCACCGCATTGCCCTAAATATCTTTAAATCATACATCATTTCATCTATCTCTCCATCCTTTTCAAAGGATTCCTTAAAAGAACGGATAAAGAGTGGCGTAGGTAAGGTTATAGGGTCATAGTAGTAGTTTACGTAGTTTATGATCTTCTTATGAAACGGAGGAGTTTATCTAACCCATAAGTTTCCATCCTTCACCTCACATCAGTATACATTTTTCCTTTGCGGAACAAATATGTATCCTTTTTTGGACATGAATGATCACAAGTTCACTGAACAACTTTCACCTCTCCCCTATGCCGCCTGGGACTGGAGTTACTTGTTATGCATCTCGTATCATGAAACTAACATGCGAAAAAAATATCCCATCACAGCATAATTTCAAGGAACGTACGCATTTGCATCGAAAAAGGTTCATCTTTCTACTGTACTCCGGGCAAATTTACTCATTTTCCAATCACTTCATTTCCCTACAAAGTTTGATCGGATCAGTGTCAGAAGCCTAAAAGCCATAGGAAATAGAAGGAAAAAATGACGATCAGTGAAGCAGAAAGATGAGGGGGAAAGGGTTGAACGTCGTCCTAGCACGTACACACATACTTACGTGTAAGCATATTTCGGAGTGTTGCCGGCCTATTTCCTTGGCCTTGGAATGAGCAAAGGAATTTTTCTTCAGTCGTAGCCAGTACATATCCAACTTCAAAGCTTTTCAATATGTACTTTATCTAATGTTGTTAAGTAGATATCTTTTCTTGGGCCTTTCTTCGAAAAATTGTATAATGACCTGGAGTCAAGCTCATACAGATATACATATTCCTCATTGTGAAAAATCTAACTCACTGCGCCAATCTAGAAGGATGAAGGAATTAAGACGCCCTATATCTCGTTGATGGATGAAGAGCAAAGGAAATTTTTAGTTTCTTACGTTCACTTACTTTCTAATTTTTCATGGGAAGACGTATCAAAGTGGGATAACATTGCTGCATAAATACGTATCTCCTGTAGTTTCTTTGTGTGTTGGCCACATCGGAAAAAAATCTTTTAGTGGAAGAGAGGAAATCAAAACATTGTCAACGACTAGTAGCAACAGCAAAATGCCATCAGAATAACAGTCTCGTTTTACAGGAAGCAAATCCTACAAACATTTCCTCCAAAGAATAATGTTTCGTAGTGAATGGGGAGCCTTCATAAATTATCCATGCTAACAAGGATACAACGATGTAGTCTGTCAGTCACTGTCTCATTCTTTGTCTTGTTCGGGATAGCTTGAAGCGCTTATGAAAATTCCTTCCCAGTGATATAATAATGAGACAGGATGAAAAAATAAGTCGGGTAAATACGAAGCAATTATTCATTTACAGTATCTTTCACAAAAAAAAAAGAATGAGAGAGATGATGATGATCACTCATTCATTCCACTTTTATATATGCTCTCTTCACTTTCCCCCTAGATTTGTTCTTAGCTTTGGAGTCTACTTGAGTCATTACATAGGAAAAATGCCAAATAGAATCATGAAAATGCTCTTCTTTTTATATGTGACATTGATAGATTATCTTCTGCTGTCAGGCCAAGCCACTCTACTTGAAAGCAAATGAATGGAATGAAGAAACAAAATCGTGGGAGGCTAAAACAGTCGCGTTTTTTTGCGAGTCAACACGAGACCAAAATAAAAATAACAATAAATATACATTCTATAATGATGACGGCGTTCTAGTCCATGAAATCTATACCGCTTCTTTCCAATATTCTCCACTTCAAGTTATTTTCTTTAAAAACTTTATAGTTATGACTTAGCCATATCCATGTAGGATTTATTATGCTGTGATCTACGATTTCAAATCTTTGACCGGCACCCAGTTTTGATTTTCTTTGCTAAAAATTTAAAGGCCCACTCGTTAAGAGACTTTCCATAAAGTACTGACTTTCCGTAAAGTTTTCATGCTGAGAAAATGAATGGACAAGTAACTAGAGTAACTCCAGGCTGGCAAAAATCCTTCGACATTTGGTAAGGATACATGCGTCATTATCATCTTCATCATTCACTCTGTGGGTCTTCTCTCTTTTAACAAAATGGCTTTGATGATCTCACGACTTTGAGTAATTTTCAAGCAAAAAGATGAGTACTTAGATGTCGGCAGGGGTTAGAGATTGAGTAAAGTAAAATAAAACGACGAGTGAATTTAATAGAAAGGATAGTATTAATTTTAAGAAGTCAATTTAAACTTCATTATTTAATGTTCAAAGTAGAAGTCAGTGCAAAAATATGTAAAATTCATAGAATTCATAGCGTGCAGCAAGTAATTTAACTATTTTATTTGTGAAAGTGCCGGAGGTGCAAACAATAAAAAATTCTACAAGAACTTCTATGTATTTTGGAAATTGAATGTAGTTAAATGATTTTTCATTTTTCAATAAAAAATAATTTATGAGTGATTTTAGTGGAATATTTTTCATAATTAAGCTCTATAAACCGATAAACGTTTTTGCTGAGGCTTTTCCCAAAACCAAGTTTTGTTTTTGTAGCTACAAGGCATCCTAAAAACTTTTTTCTTTCAATCTGTCCAGAGACAATCACTCATCTTCATAATCGTAGTTATCTTAACCTCAAAGAGTCCTGTAAGTTTCCTTAAAGGACGGGATTACAGGAAATGTAGTGTGAATGAAAAATTGCTAGAGTCCAACCAACATCTAGGATGGCAAATGATCAAAGTAGTAAAAAATTTCCGCACATGCAGTCTTCCCCATCTCCACCCTTTCCTAATTCAAAGATTTATCGAAGCTTATCTATCCAAGTTGTGACAAGTAAAATGCAAACTGTAAGAAGGATTTTCATGAGTACATAACTTGATGACTACGGAATATATAGTGAAAGGTGAAACTAGTGAAAGGATTTAGAGTCTCACAGAGTATTCAACATACGCCTGAGTCAGCATTCCACGATTCTAAAAAAATAAATCATTTATCAACGCCGATATGATCGTTACAGAGTGATAGGCTTCTTACTCAAAATCAAAATCTATCCCGCAATTTTTTTTCCTCAAAAAAGTTTCTTCCTTTGAGTTTCTAATTTCCCTAGAAGAGTGGTAGATTTTCAATGAAAGTAAAAAGTCTTTGGGTATAATTAAGAGATTCTCTTCAAGAGTGTTGTGAGCCTCTGAGGGGAAATGAGCCATTCGTCGTCACGTGTCATTAAGATAAAGTTTATTGTACACGAAGCCACTTGTTCTCAACATATTACATCACAACAAAGTTACTCTTATGATAGCTACTAGTGGATAGGGCACATACTTAATTAAGTAAATATTTATTACATAGCTGAGCATTGCGAAGATAGGTATTGAGATTGGTGAGTGCGTCTGTC
>JAANSQ010000327.1:0-26748 GCA_036850885.1 Lepidocyrtinus dapeste
TTACAGCATTTTTATTTTATTCATACAAGATTTCTAAAAAACATTCAAGTTCCTGCGATAGATATTTCCATTTTCTTTGAACGAAAAGTCATCACCATCTTATTAAATATGTATTGCGAGTTGCATCAGTCATTTTGAAATAGCTGAGTATTATCCAAAGACACCCATTTTTTCCTCGTGCACGTTCTAAACCGAGAAAATTACACCCTTTACGTCGTAATAGTACATCAAACTCTCAAGGAAAACAAAGAAAAGCAATGACCGATGAAAATTATTATTAGATTTGATTATTCTTCATAGTTGCTCTATTGTGGTGAAACTCTTCTTACTTTTTCCAACCTACCAGGTCCAATGTAAATTTAATTGGTTTTTTTGGCAGGAAATGCGTCAACAGTAGCTATAGTCTAGTCAGTAACTAAAGCTAAAGGGAGTACATGATGTGAATAAAATCTACAATTTGAACATTGCAGTTCTGAAACGGTATGGCGTGTTTTTTCTCTGCACGTTGACCTAAGCTTTGTGCCTACCGTAATAGGAAAAAAGTTCTTACAGAACTATTGAGTGATTATACAGTATTACCAGCATGCAACAATTGTTTAAGCTTTAAATATATTTCATATTTTTGTTGTAATTTGATTAATATACAATATTGAGTTGGTCCGGTTTCGTTTTATTTTGATTGAGAGCCGGCTTCTAAGAGACTGAATAGAAATGACAAGGTGTAATTATATCGTGTGGAAAAGTCAAAACTAGGCTGACTGACCACTGCTGCTTGTAGAGTTCATTTGATGCCACAGTGTCTACCAACCTCAAGTTTACTAATTTATTTATTCTTCAACATCTTTCCTCTTTTGCAAAACATTTTCCCCACTAAAACTCGATCATTTTTTTGTTAGCATTAACCACACATAAAAGGCAGCACTTTTATTACCTTATATTTGGCAAAGTTTATGCCTTTAGGTGTATCAATCTACCTAAATAGGTTTGCTAAAGGAGTTCATTATAAGAGCTTAGAGGAAAAATATTGAAAAAGTATGAAAATACCGGCTTTTTCACTTTTTACTTGAAGCATATCACAATACATCATATTTTATGGGTAGAAGCAAGTGCAAAAACTGCTCATTTTGTATTCTCATGCCTAAATATGCGTTTTATAGGCAGTCTCATTCGCGATGTGTGGTGGAGTTTGGCTTTGTAACGATTCCTATCTCAATTATGGGGTTTAGATCCGTTTTGTTGATTCATTACAATTTTTTTTAGCTAGGTGGTTTTATCATGGGTTAGTTGAACAAAGGCCAGTTTGTTAGTCTGCAATTTTTCACGTTTTTAGACATTACCTATCCCTACACGTTAAATCTTGTTGACTTTTTTTACTTTGCTACACAGACTAAATATCTTGGGATCATCTAACCAAAGTGTTTAATAAATTTTGTAATAATTAAAAGAAATATAATTGCCTATTTATTTTATCCCATTGGTACCAAGACAAACATTAAATTACCAGTTGCTGCAATTGAATTAAAACATATCCCGAAGAAGAACAAAAATTTTACAAATTCCTTCATCGATTTGATTCACATTCAGTCTGGATTAAAATCAGATGTGAATGTAAGTTGAAGGTTTATATTCAATATTCCATTTTCCAGTGTGATGGTATGTATGATTGTTTTTTGGATAATCTTAAAATGGAGGCTACGGTGTCAACAAAAGTCACAAAGTTAGTTCATGTGTCACTTACTGTTCATTGACTATTCGGCTGATCCATACAAACAAGAAAATCAAGCGTCCTATTTTTTTTCTGCAGACACATGCATTTCAATCAAATCCAGAACAAGTCATTGGCTGAACTTTGGAAACGGTATTCAGCACGAAGAGTAAATATTTAGTCAATTTAGTGTTCGTTTATTTCCCCGAATGGCCATCGTGACGAAAATAATCTAAATTGTTAAGCACCTAAATAGTTTATTTGGGCACATGATCTCTTTCATAGTAAGTGTCAGCCAGCAGCAATATTTACCGCAACCAGAAACAACTGAAAAAGTTTTGTGCCAATTTAATCCTGCAATGGAGCTCTTTTGATTAATATTTCCTAGACTAGACTAGGGTTGGCCTAAGCCTAACCCGATTTCATTTTGCATTTGAATAACAAACATTTAAAGTTCATAAGTAGGTGATTGGAAAAAAATATTTAATTAACCTACCCACACTTTTATACTGACGGATGGTTGATAAATTTTAGGTATTGAAAACTTGATAAAAGGTTAAGCGAATAGAATAATATTGAGTTTAGTGTAGGTCATCGTGAATTCACAATTTATATTTCCTTAATCAACATCTACATTTGCGAGGATCAGCTATGGTAGCATTCATTAAAAGTCTAATTTATATGGTCCCACCCAAAGGTTTAGCTTAAAAGACCGTATAATGCCGCCAGTAAATGAATAAAAATAAGTTCACCGAACTTATACTTCAACTCATTGACATTGCAAAATGATTATATTTTTTTTGTTTTGGGAGGTTAGCATCTTCTATTATTTTATATTGCCTCGAGTCTCAGTCAGATAATGTGTATCATATGCAAAAAGAGAGATAAAGCAGGAATACGTTGGAAAAAATGCAATAATGGATACACACAAAATGAGATGTTAGATCAAGATATATATTTTTCGTATTCATTTCAAAGTCACACAGTCAGTAAAAATATAATCGAATTAATAACAGCAATTATCCCTGCCATTGTGTTTGGGTCGGCTATTCTAGCTGTTTCTTGTGGTCATTATTGTTGTATAACGACTTGTCAGGTGAGCACATCATTAAATGAGCCCAGTATTATTATTGAGGAGTTGGCTCTTCTTACAGAGTGTTACGCACAAGCGTTTTTTAGTTCACCGACCAGTTTTCAAAAAGAGAAATGCCTATAAAGTTTTTTATATCATCAATCCCAATCATAAACGTATCCCTAGTTACTTTTCTAAGTCGCTTCTTTTGCACTACTCTACATTACGTTTCTCTCTACCTTTTACCGACAAGCGGTGGACCAATCTAGAAAATGAAATTCAAAGTAAACGCTTTTGCAATTAAACGGGAAAACTGAACCATTTCATAAAATTTAAATTATTCAAGCAATCCTGACACAGTTGAGTATATATTATGGCTAGAGTGTAATCTTCAATTTACATAGTACTCCACTGAGATTCGGGATGTGCTGTTTGGTTTCGTTCTTTATGAGACGTAATAACAAATTTTGGATTGCAATTGCGCACAGCTTGAAATAATTTATTGCTCGTTTGAAGTCCAAAATCTTATTTCCTTTAAATTTGGAGTCAATTTTGTAGGTACTTTGCAAAATACGTAAGCAACATATTGTGCAAAAACTTCAAATGTGTAAAAGTATTAATGTGCTAAATGATTTCGTCATACATATTATTCTAGCTTTTTAAAATGAGCAATTAGTGCTCAAATCACAGAAAAAATGGGAACGGCTTGACAAAACGTAAATTGCAAAAATTATATATGACTTTTTTGCTTTAATTTAAAGAAAAATTACGAAAAAAAACAAAAGAATCTTTCTTAAAAAATAAAGAGCCTCTATCCACCTACCTGTATCTTTGAATTTCACATATTGTACAGCTTACGTGTAACATGCACATATTCCATCTTGTATTCTTTCCGTTTGTATTTTTTATGTTGTTATCATTAGTTTTTTTTTTTGATTTTTTTGCACTTTAATTTTTCAAGAATAATACATGTCAAGAAGAGGAAAGCACACAGGAAGTTGGTTTTTTACCAAAAGTAAATTCCAAGCTAGGGCTATTATTAAGTCATGCTGAAAAATTTTTCATCAGGCATGTAGACATCTTATCCACCAGGGAAAAAATGATACTAGGAGCTACAGTAGTAATCAGTCTATGTTTCCTACTAATTTCAAAAAGTTTCTGTCACTTTTTGAGAAGCCGTATATGATGATGCCCTAAAACACTTTGTTTTCATTTTTAAATTGTTAACCACCAAGATTGTTACAAAGCAGTAGCTAGAAATACAAATCATGTTTATACAATGAGAGCGCATATGCAATGCTAATGTAGTGCGTACACTTGAGAACGCTGTACAAAAGATAATATTTTCGAATTTTTTGACGATGTTTAAAATGTGCTAAGGGAAAAAGATAAAATGTTAACCGTTGCAAACGTGCGGTTTGCTCATTTTGTGCAATTTTAACTGCTCAACAGGTATACCTACCTCTATAATTTTGTATAGGTAGATACCCAAACTTTAACAATGTGCCTATAATTTATACTTACTTTTTTACAAACTTGGTGGAGAATGTACCTATGTCTTTCTATTTTGCTACAATTTTTTCTTCTTTTGTGGTTTTCTCGTGGAAAAAACGGCAAGATTATGATTACTCAACTGTACATCTCTTTGCTCTCTCTTGCTCGCATTTTGGCTACTTTTATTTTTAAAATATAATAATTCTGAGGTTTTTGTGCGTACAGTGATTTCAAAGAGAAAAACTGTTTGGATATTATTTATGATTCACAAGTCATATGCCAAACCCAACCCTTTTCTAAATATACCTCTACGTGCAATTCACTATACGAATGAACTGCTTTGATTACAATTTACTAGAAAAAAATGTGGAAATGGTCATTATAATCATTTTTCTTTTGAATTGTATTGTTTAGGGTTTGTTTGTTGTTGATCACTTGAACGAAAAGTAGATGATTTGTTGAGAGTTCATTCGATTATTTAAACTCATTCTTGATATTCTGTAGTGCCAATCCTTGTATACGTTTCTCATAACTTCTTTAATCCCAGCAAAAAAATGAGGATGAGAAAGTGTTCGTAAACGATATTTTTTGACAAGACATCATCAGAAAAGTGCGTGCGAGACACGAACTTGAGGGAAAAGCGTTGAAGGGGCTAACGTTTTTTTAGATGGGACTGCGTACAGGAAGATTTAGAAGAAGAGCTTGAAAGTAAAGATGTATCATCACAAGAAAATTCTATTCCACTCACGTTCTCATCTAAGAGAAAATGTATAACTAGTTGGTCTTTGTTCTCTTTGCTCGAACGGACGTTGCGTTCTTGCGTAGTTAGTATAAGGGATTCCCTTTTTTTCTGATGATGTTTCAATAGCTCAAGTTTTTAAAGATTCGGTGGGGCTAAGGCTAGAAACATTGTAGATCAGTTAAATGATGATGAAGTCTCTTGAGTATATTTTTTATAACCTTTTTTTCTTTGACCACGCATCGCATATTATTATAACCATTATTGCAATAATGCAGAAAGAGCGAGCAAAAGAGGCAAAATGGAAGATGTAACGGGATCTGTTTCCCTCGTAATCTTTTGCATGGTGGCTTTCTGCGCAGTAAACTTGATGATGTGAAATTTTTTATTGCTCTTTCTCATTTGTTACAGCAATTCTAAAAACGATTTTGCTTTAACATGCTTAATTTCTACTATTCTTATCCGTTTTGATAGGCTTATATATTTGTTCTTTATGGAAAATCTGTTGAGATGATAATAAATTATGCGTATCAGCAATAACAAAAGCATCGAAGCAAGTAATATGCCTACGTTTTTCGCAACACATACAATATAAATTGGACCTAGGCATTAAAAATTAGAATATTTTGCCTATGAGCGAAAATTGCCTTTTTTTACATAAAGTGTACGGATAATGTACATAATAAATATCATATTTTCAAGTGATATAAGATACTGAAGCGTACTTTCCTTTTACTATAATGGGCAGTGGGCATTGGGGCACGTACGAAATTGAAGATGTGACTATTGCAATAGCCATCCAAACATGTATATTTTCAGATAGAAACACAAAATTTGCATCAAGCATGCCAAAATTTTAATTTTCTTGGTAAATTTTTGCAGATTTCGTATGAAGATAAGAGGAAAAGCCACCTAATAAAAGTCTATTGACATGAAGTCGCTTCACATTTTAACCAAGATGAAAAAAGTAAAAAAATTTCTTAAATAGCTCTTCTTCTGCACGAGATTCACTGACCAATGCCCTTTCCTAATTTAAGTAAAAATAAACGTAAAATAATTACTTTATGATGCATTATATTGCTGACTTCGCCAAGGATTTTGCTTACTGCGCATTAGCAAGTACATTTATTTACGATTCCTTGTTTGTTTACTGGCCTGTTATTTTGTCCCACATCCACTCCAAAAGCATTAGCGTCATTTGCATTTTGTTTTGTTTAAAAAAGCTAAGTGTATACAGAACGCACTTTTTTTTACTATGTTGCACTCCCAAGTAGATTCACTGGCTGTTGTGTAGCTGTATTCTTTGGGGGACCGAGCAAAAAAAGGAGAAAAGTTAGGACATTATTCGTTATGGTACCACATTACATTATGCATAACAAGTGACAGGTATAACTAAGTACTTACTTCTTTCTTTCTATGCAAATTTCTCAATTTGCTGACTCGTTCTCTGTATTCTCTGTACACCGGCCGGTTCGGACAGCATATAGACAGGCGCGCTTTTTTAGCGCTGACGCCACAATGACGATGATTTCTGAAATGATGAGCGTTCACTCAATACTTTGGTATAATACTCATTTTGTGAGATGAAATATGGATTCTTTATACAGCAGAGTTGAACAATCACGGTAATATGTATGTTTCAATGAAATCTAGTAGTTTATGAAGCCTCACCTGAGATGTCTAATTCCATTGCAATAATTTTGGTTAAAAAACTAATGTTTTCTATATTCCCACAGCAATGCCGTCTATCCACATTTTTTATTTTGTTGTCAAATCAGCATGAGGCACTTTTTAATGGCGATGATACTGCTTGCGATCATGTTTTAATAAGATTAAAAAGAATGATGGGGAACATTATGAACCCATTCCCAAAGCAGAGCACCATCGTAAAAGTCATGAACTATCGGTCAGAATCTAATCCATTTGTCATACCGCAAACGAAATTTTATATCAATCTGTTATCTCCTCAGAAGATTTTAAAATATATTGCTGACTTTCATTGTCTTGTTGGGTATTTAACGCATAGAAAAATGCACATGCATATCATGCTCCCACAACAAATTTGATCTTGATGATATTAAAAGGGAGTGATTTTTTGATGCTGCCATATATTTTAAGAAGATGATCAAGGCAGAGTTGCCAATGATGATGAAACGAGTTTTTTATAGAGACTTGCGAAATAACCTTAAGCTTTTGTATTCTTTATAGGAACATTATCACAAAGTGCATTTGATTCTACTGTAATGTAGTATAAATGGTACGCATCTCATATGAACCATGTCATATGCTTCTTTAAGTTGTCTTTTTAAAATACGAGGCCATTTTGTATCACTAAAATCCTATAAAAATTTGTATTGATGCTTGTACATATTAGACTCAGACTACGCTGATCGGCTACACAATTTTCTCGTTATAACTGTCTTCACTGCTAATACGCAATAAAATAGATATTGTGTTCGGGGCTGATAAAAGAAAGAATATATTATTATTATTACGCCATTACTGACGAATCAATTTTTATTACTGCTGTTTATTAGGCACAATTTTCTTTCACTCGCCCTCCACTTTTTAATGTATTAGCGTTCCAACGAATTATCATTATAATATGACTGAGGGCCCAGTGAGAGAAGAACGAAATTCATGAGAAATTTTTCCAATTTGAAAAAAGGATTGAAATGATTAGCAATAAAGTAACGATTAACAAATTTGATGATAGATTTTAAAGCATGCTGATTCCTTCATTATTGTTACTATTTATTATATTGCTGTCCTGTTTTGTATAGTTTTGAACTGATTTTCTTCTCGGAATCAGAGCAAATTTCAAACCACAAACTGTATATCATGTTCCTACAGTATTTTAGAGGATCCTTGACCAAAGGCTTTAAAATCTGTTTAAATCGATCAAGATCACTAGTTCTCCAAACTTTGTACTGTTTTCCTTTCGTGTTATATAATAATGTTTAATGTAAGAAAAACAACTGTTAAAATGTAATGTTAAAGAAGTGTATTCATGTTTTTCTTCATCCGCATTCTTCTTTACTTACTTTACTTCATTCCATGCATGCAACCAACGTTGGCTATAATAAGCATGTGTGTTTTTGTCATTATGATTATTATGTGATTGTCGAATCGACACAACTCTAAAAGCAAATAGTAGCGTAACCTGACACGAAAAGGAGACGAGAATATGGCACGCAAAACTATCACAATGTGAATTGCTAAGCTACATTTTCTAATTCAATGTAACACGATACAATTGAGTGTATCCTCAAAGCCTGAAAATTGTTGATGAAAAGGTGTGGGCATGAAATTTCAGTGAGATGAAAAGCCACAACAAAGTCCATAAATCCTTCCCGACTCTTCATAGCAACAGAAGGAATGGAAAGGAGTCTATAATCGATTCGTAACAAGTGGCTGTACTACAAACACTATTATAGTTTTTACGGGGTGGTGGCGATGGTAGAAGCTGGATTTCATTTTACTTTGTCCTGTTGTAAACAATAAGGTCTCAATTGCTAAAGTCGTAATCAATATTATGAAATCTATATATTGTATACTTTAATGATGATGCACAGCCGAAATATTACATTTTTACCAAAAAATGGAAACAATTTTCACTTCTTGGTAGACATTAAACTAGACAATATGATCTGTAAATCCTGAAAGGAAACCAAATACTAATGTATTGATAACAATAATGTTTTCAAAGGTTGAACATGTTCATGTACGCACACACACGCACAAATTAAAGTGGAATTAGAGTACGAGATATATTAGACTAGAGAGTCGAAACTCAAGAGTGCTTAATAATCTATATCATATTTCATAATGATAATGATGATGAGCAAAATTAGAGAAAAAGCCTTAATGCGGTTGTCATGAGCGAGTGGTAAAAACCAATAATGCCGGCTTAGCACAGTGTAGAGATAACCAAACAACAAATACTAAAATAAACTTGGTCTTTACTTTAATTTATGTACTAGGGGTCGCACTGTCAGGTCAAAGTTTAATTGTCAGTGTGAATTGGTGCTAAGTATACTGTTAGTATAGTTATATTTAGGTACTTAAAGGATTTTGTAGGGAAACAAAGATCTGTTTGAAATCATTTTTGATTTGCTTTCAGATAGTGTAAGTTGAACATGTATGTAACTGTGCAACCATAACGATGATGAATGTTGGTAATAATAGATTTGAAAATTGTTACCAGATTGTTTTCAGTACATGGTAAAAGCCATGTAACTACAAGCAAACTCGTATACCCTAAAACCTAATAAGAAGATCTGTTGGGGAGATCGTTATGCAAAAGTTATTTTATGACGAGACAGACGAAGCATTTTTGATGTAGAACAGAATAGTTAGCAAAACTCAACGGTTTTTCAAAAATGCTCATTCCTTGTTAAAAGTTTTGATTATTATACCGTCACAGTAGGCACTAATGTGCGGTTCGTACATTATTACCTTTTAATTTATAAAATGGAAAGCAAGACAAACGTGGCATAAATTCATTTGTTTTTATCTGCAAATATTAACATTATTACATGTATCCAGAGTTTTGAAATTTAGTGTATGTCATGTTTCATTTCTCCCCTGTAGATTCCATTTGATTTGACGACGAAGTTGGATCAGGTCCGTCTGCTTGAGTCCAGAAAGAGTGCGAGGTTATTATCTCTTGAACAAGATGTCGACTTTGCCCGATTAGCCGATGTTTCTGAGCGGAAGCGTAGCCAACAAACGGCCTCCATAGAAGTTCCGAGGAACAACAATGTGTAAGTAAAAAAGTTGTTTTAAAAAATGGGAACATAAAAGTTGATTTCACTTTATACTATGATCGAGTCATCTTTCTAGTTCATAATATGTTATAATTACATAGTTGTGTTGAGAGCATTGTCCCTGGCCTTCATCATTCGAGTTATGTTGTTTCCTTCATTGTCATGTGCTGAATACCGGCAAATCCACTGGTGCTACTGTGCCATTATAAACAATAACAGACAGCGCCCAGTTTTATTATTTCTTCTGGTTGGTCAACCACCTATGTACACCATCACTACCTATTCATTATCATCGATTCCATTTTTCTCTTAGAATAATTAGTATTCATGTCCTGCACTACTACACATCAGAAACAGAATTGCAGCAACAGAGGCATTATTTGCACAAAAAATCTTTCTAGCTGTATATATTCTAATTTATGACCACATCAAAATGCATTTATATTAATAATAGTGAGTACAAAAGTTATAACATGATGATAGGAGCTCCAGGCGAATTAGGAAATTTTCTCTTCTCATAAAGGTCATGATATGATACCTTTTTTCCCTGGCCAAATTATTGATGCCAGGGAGAGAGGCAGACCCGAGAAAAAAAAGTTGGCTGGTCCCGCTGGCCTTTCCATCGCGCCAGTATTTATAAACAAAGCGGTATACTTCAGCTGCAAAGTTTTCTGTATTTACAAACCGGTATTAGAGGAAAAGTGTATGACCCTCTCCTAATAATCATGTATGCACACTTTGTAGCTGTTCTTTTTCGTTTTATTCCTCTCTCTGAGTTTTATCTCTTCCTACCAGTTTACCAGCTGGCTCTGGGGGGACGATGATATGATGAAAATTCGTTCATCTCGTCATAACTTTTTTGGTGGTGCCAGTTAATTGTGCTACATTTGATTTGTATCATGAACAATTGAGCACCTTAAATCGAAACGACAAGACAAGCCGAATGTTGTCTGACTAAAATTTGGTCTGAATGAATGTAAAAGTTTGATCTTGTTGATTTCCTTTTTATTTCCTCTGTTTTGCGTTTTGCCTACTGAGCAAAGAAACTTTATGAATTTTGAGGAAAAAAATTAGTACGCACCGCTTGAAGTTCCCTAAAATTCTATTCTATTCTAATCCTATTCTTTGTTATATGCAAGCTCCTACTTTAACAGCTAAGCCTACCGGTTTTGCATTTTTTGAGTTTCTTTGGGAGGAGAAATTTTTTTAGGAAGTAGACCTCATCCATTGGTTTACAATATTTAATGTTTATCAAGCTGTTAAACTGCTTCAGCAATAATTATCTTGTATCTTATAATTATCAAATTTTTATCGCGAACATACAGGGAGCCAAAATGAAAAATATAAGACAGTAAATTTGCAAATTGGCTAATTTTTTCCCGAGGCTTGCTTTTCTGTAGAGACATAGTCAAAAAAATTCTTCAGTTTAATTTTGTTTTTAATTTTCTGTTAATAGATAAAGTGTGAAGAAGATGCTTATGTTTGCTCGCTTCAAGCTACTGATAAAATCGTGAGATAACGCGACACAAGGAAAATGGGCAAGGAAAGGCGAACAAGTGTTAACTCAATTGAACTAAATAATAGAGTGTAGTGTTGAGGAGAGCTCAGCCCACTTGCTTCTAGGTGCATTATCCGGTTTTCCTGGCAGAAATTATGCATTAAAATCAATTTATCTGAGATTTTCGATGCATTTAAAAATTTGGCATCTGTTATAGTGCCGCAGTATTTTTTTGAAAATTGATTTAGCTGTAGGAAGACAGACAGTAATGTAAACTTAGCTTCAATTTGAATATATTTTAAGGGGAGGCGAATAAAGAAACAATATGAGCGAAACCAGTAGGTTAACTACCTCTTAGAGAGTGATATGTTTTCTTTGAAAACTCTTTGTCAAGAAATCACTGACGCTTTAGCACTAACATTCATACTTACCACCTGTCATTCCGATTATATTTAAGGCGTGTTGAAATTGAAAGGCTTATTGATTTCTTAAAATTTTTTGTGATACGAACAGTTTCTTTATTTAATAAATTCCCAATCATGTGCTAAAATTAATAAACGAGTTTTTATTAATTATCACCCGCTAACAAAAGTCAATTTGCTGAATTTTGTATGTAACTAAATAAATTGCTTAATCTGAAAATACTCTATACAATGCTCATGCAGGTAAATAACAATGTAAGTGTATTGTAGAAGTTAAGGGAAATTGTTACGAAACGTGTGTATATTAAAGTAAGAAATAAAAAGTAGGTAGAGGGTTACTGAGAACTAAGGCTATATAGTATGCAAGTGTAAAGATTGATCTTGATTGATTAAAAGTAGCAAAAACATGTCAGAAACGTTTAGAGAATTCGATACTGGCGATAAAACTTCATAATTGTTGTTTTCCACTATAATTTTTCTTTGGTAGAGAATAGAGAGCAAAAAATTAAATGAAGTTTATCTACTTGTTCGTAATAGAATTGAATATCTACACATCTCACTGAAAGTAAAGCATATATCATTGCCTTGTTTCGAAACCTTGTGCATTTTTGTCGTTTTTCACTTCATTTCAAACGCTCAGCGCAAGTCTCGTCCATCTCATATTGATTAAGTTAAGTAAGATGCTGAAAACATTTCAACCGGCAGCTAATCTTATACGTTAGAATGGATTAGCATGCAATATTCATGGCGAAGAAATAATGCATTTTGTTTGCTGAGTTAAATCTCTAACGACGATATTTTTCCTTTTATTGTGAAATTAAATCAACCTTACCTTAACCGAGGCCACATATCTCACGTAATAATCATTATGTCATGGTATATGCATGCCTGATGGCATTTCATCCCTGATAATAATTTGCATATTAGTTATTTTGAATGTCTCCCTTGAGTTTTTCTATCTTAATGAAATAAATCAGTACTAGATTGTAGCTACCATTATGTCATGAGTAGAAAGGCTTTCATCACTGCTAACAAATTTATCTTTATGGGTTGCAATGAATTGTATATTATTATCAATGTAGTCAATTCTAACGATTGTACACAAGATTGTATTATGCTCAAACTGGTACAATGTTACAACTTGGCATAATTTCGATGGACTTGATGAAAGGGTGAGAGGAATTAGATAGTTGTTTATTTTCAGGAAAATCTGTCACAAGAGATGCTGGTGCGAATTTTAAAAAAAATTATTTGTAAACCTAAACGTAAAAAGTTTATAATTCAGTAGGAATAAACCAAAATTAGAAAATACAAAATCGCGATTTGAATCATGATCAGGTCGATAAAATGGCGGAGAGCAAGTTACATTATGAGGTTTTGAGTGCTTCACAAGAATACTAGAACAATGTGAAAAGATGCAGAGTAAACTGATTGACAGGCGCAACGATGTATATATTGCTCTAGAATAAATTATCTACTTTGTGGCGAATTTCTCTGCTTATTTATGGAGATGTAAGCGATTCAAGTATGCAGACGGAGAGGATACCAACCTGGCATAATAATTGCAGCAATGATGCGTTCACACATAATCTGCATGTGAATAGGTTCGTATTTCGTATTATTAATTTTGCAATACAACTATAAAGCCGGTGCGGCGGATGTGATGGATGCTTAGTATTGCCGGGGTCGCAAGCTAGAATAATGTTATCGTACCGAGAATCATGGCTCTTTTATTATCAAATTCCATTTCCATTCCTGTTCCATTTGCATGGGTAATTAGCCCGCTATATATACACTAAATCACTTATTAATGAAAACACTTGGCGTAAAGGAAAATGTCATTGACGTTGTGATTTATGAGTAGGATCAAACAAAGTGTCTATGTGTAGTACAATAATGCTCCCTGATAAGCTATGGCAATTACAATGTTGTTTTTAAATGGAGATAGTCAAAAAATTACAGATTGCTTTAACACGACAAGCAATTACATAGAAAGCAGAACAAAAGCCCGTGAGCACTTTAAACAAAAAAAATTGCGACATAGTGTTACAGTCATTACATTCCGCACAATTTTCGTAGTATCCTATTGTTTTGAAACAATTCTCGTTGATCTTAAAATGGCATATTGTGCAACATGGTTACATAGAAAAATCTAATTTTTAAAATGCAGTCATACCTTTCCTATTTTCACGCATGCCATTCTGTTCTGTCGTTCCGTATCAAGTCATCATCGTGACAAAGCGACACAAGTGAATAGATGAACAGGTTAAAAATGGCGAGAAAGTTTCTCCTTTGCTTACATTCCTTCTAATTCATCAATAGCCAATTGAAAGTAATTGAAGCGCATCCTAACTCCAAAAAGTGAGAATAAAGGAATGTACTCTGTGAACCTTGTGGAGCAATGAACAACGTTGGAATTGACAGAAACATGCGTTTCCTCAGTTAGAATTGTAGCAATCAAGTGTATTTGAAGATAACGATTTACGGTTTTGAAAAGATGAATGGTAGATCGTACTAGTTTGCTTATCATTACTGGTAACAAAAGCTTAATGTTATGACTTCATCTGTACAACCTTTTCAAAGTAACGCGTTGATTCGAAAGATGTAAGATGCATCTATCAATTCGTCAGGCAAAGTTTTCATCATCTTGAATCATATACCATGTCATCATTTGAGCAAAAAAAAAATTGAATGGATTGTTACGTCGAGATGTTATACCTACTTTGCACAGATGAGAACAATTTTTTTCAAGTCAAGCATTAAGTCACGATTTTTGCAGAGAGATTGTGAAACTCTCCTTTGGTGAAGAGAGTAAGATCAGTGAGAAAAAAAATCAGTGCAGGAGAGTGATTTTTGTTTTGTTGTGAATGTTGTGATTAACTATTTCTTGGAGGGTTTCCTCAGCGCATGCAACTTAACGAAAAATATCTTCTTGAAAGAAGTAAATTCAGCGAAAATGTGTTTAGAAAGGAAGATTTTTTTTAAGAAGCGGAGAGGTAGAGAGAAATATCCTTATATTTTTTAGAACAAAGAATAAAATGAGATTGTTGAGAGTAAGCATGAATGCTCTATGCTGATATTATTTGATCAATCGTTATCATCACATTATCATTTCACTTTGAAGCGTTCCGTCCTCTTCTATCCATTCCCGTTCGGTTCGAGTATCGTCCATTATTTTCATTGAGCAAGAGTGGAAGAAAAGCAAGCGAAAAACGATTCCCTTCAAGGCACATACCAACGACAATCTAGATCAGTTAATATGATTGTTGTCATCGCTTCGTGTTGTATACGAATGGAAAATGTTTCGTAATGTAGAGTAAATGGACTGTTATTTCCTGATATTGTGTGATGGTGTCATATGCATCTATTACATTTGTTACGGATTGAGTGAGCGAATACTCCGAGTTGAAGCATTAAAAGATGAGGTAAATCTGCTAAAATGTAAACGTATTGTTGGTCGTATTGCCATTTTTATCGCAGTTTTATTCTAATCATGCTGCGGGCTAGAAGGAAATAAGCATACCAATTTCTCATGAAATTACCCTCAATGTCCCACTCACGCTTGTCGGATTTCCCGATTAGTTCTCCATGTCTACACTTTTCCTAGAAATGTACAACAGAATATAGTGGCGATTTTAATGATGACCCAACATTAACTCCAAAAATTTGCATAGAAAGGGTGATTGCGATTACCCGGGCCCAAACACTTATGTAAATATAGCTTCTACTTTGTATTCGATTTGTAAATTCCGTATGATCAAACAAAATGTTTTTAACTGCGGGAACTAAACGGTCATATATTTACATACGAATCCTTTTTATTGTTTCTCTCTTCTTATTCCGAGCAAACAGATCGCTCTTGATTGAGATGAAACTCTTACTTCTCTTACTTGGATTAAACTTAATGACTCGTATGAGCTTCTTAAGTACTAATCGTATTACATTCTCTCGTGCCGAAGCTAATCTGAGAAAATGACAGATATAGAGAGATTGCTGATGTTTTTGATGCGATGAATGATAAAGTACTTTGGGCATGTTTTGTCTTGTGTGAATTGGCAATTGTATCAAGTGCACGTCATGCTGTTGGCCCGAGAGGCATGAAGATGAGATGAAAAATTATTTTTAGTGAGGTTATAATCAGGGCCAAGGCTAAACAAAAAAGCAATGGCAGTTGTTGTTTCCAACAGTAATAGTTTAGCCCAATCTCATCATTCCTAATCAGCGTCATTTCGAACGTATTTTAAACATTTCAACCAACTACATGGTCATTAACTGCGTCGTCAAAGAATGCATTGTATTCAAAAGTATCTTTAGCTTCGCATGCATCATTACTAAGAAAAAAAAACTTATTACATAACTCGGTCGCAGAGTACAAATCACATTATGCACGCCCTATATACACGGTATTGGAGCTGACTCCGTCCTCGGCAACTAACGAGAGCAAAAGCAAAGACTAAAGCGCAAGATGAAAAACAAAAGAGAGCAAAAAAATAGAACTAAAGTCATATTTCTCCTAGTTTATAAACGCTGACAACAACTAGAAGCGGACTATGATTCTACTTTAGTATGAGACTGGCTTTACGATAGTATGCATTTGAAAAGTAGGTCAGGTATCCCCTTTTCATTTCCATGGCACACAACTCTAAAAAAACTAGAAAGATGTGAGAACACGAGAACACTAACGAATTGGGGCTGGGCTGCACACAATAAAAGTTTCCAGCAGCCATCAAAATAAAATATGCTACTACGTTGTTTCCCCCAGCATCTTTCCCTTGAGTGAAAGAAGTAAACATATAGGTAGATAAATACGCATAATATGAAAAGATTGTGCCATGACACTTATACTTGGAACTATGAAACCCGTACTCAGCAATTCAGCATGTTCCTTACGCGACGCGTGGGGATATATGTACATTTGTTACGAAGCGGTCGCAAAAAATACATTTTATAAAGGAAAAGTGAGGTAGGTTTATAACTACAGTCTTGTACCGAAGCAAACAAAGCCATGAAATGGTGATGGCGTGCATCTAGGCCAACGTTACAGCCGCTTTTCTAGGTCAGTTGAGAGTAGCTGCTTTGCTTCAAAACTTTCCCTGGTTCGCTCCTCTCCCAACTTTTTTCCAGCTTGGTGTGTCCTCGCCTTGATGTGATTCCGGGGAGTTGCGTATTTCCTTAGAAAGCGAAAGAAAGGAGCCGGCTTGGCTTACTAAAGTTAATATATAGAGTTTCACTGCCTAAGCTTGACTTTATTTACGTATTCCCAACTGAATCTTTAGGATTCAGTACCCTCTGAGTCATATATCGTACCTACTTTTGTTCCGAGAAAATTCACCGTTGCATGAGCTAGAAAACTTAATGCGTAGAATCTGGTTGATTGTGTGATATGCTTTAGAATGTTTTTGCTCATCCCTTGTACTTGGGAATTTTATGACGGAAAGTTATGATGGGCCTGTTTCAATATTTCATTCGAGATACATATCTGAGTGTTTCTCGTTGTTTGCAAACCCATTTCCCCTGTAGGCTCGCTTTCCAATCAACTCTCTTGCTCATGTGCTTTTCATTAGATCGCAAACGTGTGGCATAGACCTTCAATAAGGATCCATGATGAAAGTAAATACTAGTAGAATGAGTTGGTGGAACATTTTATTATTTGCCCCACCTACCTTTCGAGCTAAAAGGAAGGGGATTAAACTGAAATATTGATGTCCGAACTCGAACTAATGGAGGCTTCGGCTTCAAGGCTACGGCAATAACCTGGCAAAAATGTAGCGTAGGTTATATAAACAGAGGAACAGCATGCCTGTACATGTTTTCTACAAGGTTTTGCCGTCGTCATTTCCGGAACGTTGTATTGCAAATTATACATACAGGTTAAGAATGTTTTGCTTAGTTGAAATTCCATTATTTCCTTGAATATACTCATTAGGAAAGCGAAACTGATGCGTTGAAAGCTGACAATAAAACATGGCCATCAAATTATGCTGTAAATGACAACTCAAATTGTCTTGCGGTTAAGTACAGTCGTAATGAGTTAGTTTGAATGAGCATCGCAAATTTGAACCATTCTATAATCAGTACTTTAAATAACCCTCGAAACTTTCCTAAAAGCTAATATGTTTTGCGGCCTCGAGTCCGTCCGCATTTTAAATAAACTTGTTTACATTCCACTCCACTCTCGTTTTAGCTTTTTAATCGAAACTGCGCAAAAATAAATGAGTAGTTCGTGATTTAAAGAAAAGTGCAAAAAAAACTACATAACAGAGAAACACGAGCTTGTAGAAAAATAAATGACGTAAGTTCTTGTGGGTGGCTCCACCTTCTCAGTAGTTTATTCCTATTGGTTGAAATATGAGGTGTGCAAAATCTGCTCAGGAAAATAACACACCACTCTGACGTAGTAAAACTGTTGTTTTTTGTAGATATTCATGAAGCTTTATCTCTACACTCATACGCAATAACTTACTGACAATGAAATGAGGGACAGTTGATAAACATCATGACACATTTTCCAACACTTTTTTTGTACTGCTAAAAACAAAAAACCACCGACTCGTGCATCATTTTTATTTCCTAAAAGTTGCAGAATTTATGCTGTAAAACGTAGTCCCATTTTTTAAGCGAGGAGCTATACTCAAATCAAATGGATGGCGACAATAAAATCATAGGTTTGTCACCATAAAGCTTTAAAACTTTCACTTGTAGATAAAAATGCCTCTATTTCGTGGAAGTAATGAGGATGACGCTAGTAGAAAATGGTACGAGGAACAAGATGCGCGCACGTTTTATAAAAAGATGTAAAACTGGGAAGTAGAATCTTAATGAATATAATGATAAATGGTGTTGATAATAAAACTAAACGTATGACACTTTTTTTTACAAAAATGCATGCATCTAAGTAGTATAAAAAATGAATTGCATTTATGTGAAATAATGTGCAGTTATTATTTGCCATTCACAAATCCTTACGCGTGAGTTTTTTATGCAGGTTTGCATTCATTTGTGCTTATAGTTCTTGACAAGCAGGAGCTGTTCTGAAGAAAAAGGGAAAACGTAAAGTGTTTCACGAATAATTAGTGATGCACGTAATCGTACTTTTCAGAGTTTTCCAAGTTTTTGTAAGATTTCACTCGTTTGATCAATTTGAGTGATTTTATGTCTCAGCAAGACATACGTGTACCTATTAGTGTTATTGCACTACCTAATTTAAAAAGTGTCAGGAGTGTAGCGCACTACTATGCATTTGACTACAATGCCATGGTTTGCCTTTTGATGTTGTGTGAAGGAGAGATTCAAGATAAGAAAAAAGCGAAACTATGTGTAGCATGATAAGATTTAGAGCAAATTATACAATCTTGTAGAAAAAATCTCACAGTCTTTCCGATTAGCTTGTATATTTGTTCCATTCGATTTGTTTCGTGTGTGCAGGCACTCATAATTAAAATTGTAGCTCGTCCATAATGTCTTTATCACAATGGAATCAGGAGTAATTAATTGATAATATAATTCCCAAAGAATGAATGTGAGAAGTGTCGTGTGCGTTCATTCAAGACACTGGGTGCATTATGGAAAGAACAAATATATAAAGAGTGTGCAAGCTATAATTAATACTTCACCAGTTTCTTGATTGATCTTACGTTGTGAATAATTCCTACCCTGTAAAGTGGTTGGATAAAGTGCATCCATTAAAGTTAAGTTACCTATTCCCTAAATTAGCTTCTTTTTATATTCTACTTTAGCAAAAAGGATAGAGTGTACTTAATCGCAAAAAATTACACCTTGTAATTTTTAATGCCATGTAATCATAAGGTAATGTTACCTTCTCTTCTGAATGAAAAAGGTGTGAATTGTTTGGAAATAAAATCTTGATAAGCGCAAAGATAAATGCATTTTATTTAGGGGACTGTACAACGCTGCAAGTACCTCTCGGAATGGATCTGCAATGCGCAGTGTAAAAATAGTGTTCTTCTTGGTCTGAAGTGAGTCAAACGGTTTAGTTTGCCCATGCAATTGCTTCATGTATGAAACATTGATCAAGAACGCTTCGATCCGGTGTCTGATAAGGGCTCAGAGTCGGCATTTTTGTCTCGTTAATGGACTTTGTTTGGGGGAGACTTATTAATATTTCTGGGTTGTGTTCTGCATCGAAACGACCCCAAGAATTAATAAATTCCCACAGTGGTTTAGCCAAACCGTATACATTTTTTATAAAACTAAACAACTTTTTAAGTTTACTATGTAGGATCTGCATCCTTATCAATTTTTTATGTATTGTTTAAGTGTATCCCGTGAAGTGTGTGATATGATTGTTGATTTATTACCCTGAATTGGCGTGGCCAAAAGGCAACCATCAAGTAAATTGAAATGGAGGCATAACCCTATACCAATGCAGACATAATTTTTCATATAATAATGTGATTATAAATTGAAGAACTATATAGCTACTTAATCTACAGGGATTGAAGGGATATATTGGTCTCAATGTGTATAGTGTTACATTTGTAGAGGATTAAAACTTTTTTTTTTTGAAAAAATGTTTTTATGGCAGGCCAATAGTAAGCAGGTTAGTGGAGGTAATTTATCTTCATCATAAAAAACGAGGGAGAGGAAGGAGAGTCGCAGTCAGATATTATCCGCTGCATTAATAATAGTAATGATAATTGTAAAAAAGATATAATAATGTTATTTCTACTAGTACTGTGGTATATTGTACGGACGCATACGAGTTGTGGTAAGTGAACATGATTACTTGGACTCCGATTATTACTGCAACATTGTTGCTGTGTGACTGTACATTAAAATGTTTAACACATGTACTAATTTACTTTTTTCTTATCCTCGCAGAAGTTACGTTACATCGTAAGTGCGTTAAAATACGAACATTAAATGTTGCCCATTCTCATGTTTGCCTGTATCCATTTTAAAAAATTCAAAAAAGTCTCATATTTGCATACAATTATTATTAACAATGTGCACGCAGGAATAATGACGATAATTTCTATCAAGCGGCGAGGTGAACTGCTATTTGTAAAATGCAAAAGTTAGTTGGAGGGAGTGAAGTAAAGATAAGGATAATAATAATGGTACAGAACAAAAGCATAAAGTGACACCAGTGCCAGTTCGGCACGTTTATGTTTTGTTAGAATACAGTTGCACACCTATTTTGCATTAACTACATCCGTTACCGAGAGATATGCATGGTCTCTCCTCCACAATGTTACTCCACGCTTATCCTTCGACGCAGTCACATTTATATTTTTTTGTCCTTCTTTCTCAATAATGATGGTAAACAAAACGAAACAAAGCACTGATTATTTATGCTGAGCACATCAAACCTCTCAGAATTGAAATTAATTTCGAATGTGTGCAATTTATTCTTTTATAATTGCTGCCTGCGGAGGTGGTCTAATGGCAAGGGTTTTAAGATACATATTTTGCAATCTTGAAGCAAAGTTCAACTTAAAGAAATTGCCGGTCAGTATACAATACAAGCGCAGAAAAGGTACATTACAATACGCATGTAATTCTCGCGGAGATAATGTGAATTTGTAAGTAAGCTTAAGTACACCAGCTAAAAAAATACGTTTCACGTAGGCATAAAAAACTGACAACGCTGAGGAATATAACAGTTGAAAGTTTGATGAACAACGTGTGTACTACCGTAAAAACAACAAAATAATGAGGCAAATTCGAAACGCAAACAATGTTGCAAAATTACATATGAAAAAATTGCTACTTGCTTATGAGTTCACTTGACTTTACAGTAATGATAATCATAAAGGAAAAATGGCCTTGCCCTGTGGAAACTTCATGAAACATTGTTTCTATTTTGTTAAAATGTGCATAAAATTGGCAACCTTTAAAACTTTAAAGCCTTCTGTTTGGGAAACTGGAGGTAAATACTGGTAGAATTTAATGAGATGGTGATTTTCTCTTGAAGCTGTTAAGTATATACTATAGTTGACGCGAGGTGTGCAGCAATAAAAAAAATTCATTTATGTAGTCAATTTCCTCGGTAATAAAATATACCCTAGTATAGAAATTTTTATTATGCTAAACTCACGCATAGTCATCCCATCTATACTTTCCTTTTTACTCTTACGTACATTGAGTAGTAAAAGTAGGCTTTGTTGCGCAATCCATAAAAATTTATGGGGAAGACAAAAAGACTATGCGCATCTCCAACTTGAGCAATATGTACCTCACACGTGTCAAAAAATGTTAAATTATTTTCTGATAACCAAATCCATTTTATAATAATGAGGGCTATTTATCTTCCCAACGATTTAATAATACGTTAATTATACTATAGTAGTTCTACCTACCATAATTTCTTGACAATTAAACAAATCAATAGTGCGAGATTTTCGTCATAAAGACAAGGGGCAAGACTAGCCGCTTATGGAATTTTTAATTTTTGCGTAAAGTATCAATCAAAAAAGGAAGGTTTCACTGTGAGCATACGCAGAAATAAAAGATGGGCTATAAATTTTGCATGAGAGTATACATGCAAATGAAGAACTAATAAAGTGAACGACAGGAAAAGAGAATTATGGCTTGTAATAAAGAAGAAAGCACTACGCAAGTTGTTCATCTTCGTTTTCGGTGTCAGTTTAACATGTCGTTTGAGTAGTTCTACTCGTCCTCATCATCATCGCAAACAACACTGAGCAACATTACCCAACCACTATATAGTACACTTCATTATTCCGAGTAGCATTTATGATCAATTTGAAAATGTTGATGATTTGTGAACCTTCTTTCTTTGAGAGCTTAAAAAGATTTTTTTCCTACGAGATAAAAAGGGTTATAATATGACTCGATTTTGAGTTGATGATCATGATGATGATATGGCGTAGTAGCTTGTTTGGCGTCGGCAAGTCTGATCATTGCATTGAGAACGCGGTTATCACTGAGTATGCAGATGATATTTAGGCACTAGCCTTTTTTTGTTGTGTTTTTTATGCGCACATTTATTTGCGTATGGTTAAGTGTATGCTGAGGTACATATAGCTCTTCAATTTATTAGCACTTATTAGCACTTGATTAATATCCATTTTGGTATAGAGCTTACTCTAGGATGAAGAATGAACGACGATTTACAAAAGGAAAAAAAGTGCATTCCCGATTTCTCAATAGCGGACACGCTTCACATGTGGTCGTAGTCATGTAAGCGGAGAAGAAAAAAAAGCGCCGTCATTCTGCCAAAGCCGTTTCGTTTACATTAGACTAAATGGAACATTTGTATAACTAAATGGTGCTAAATAATAAAAAAAGTAGGTGCTGAATCGTATGAACGATCAGTGCAAGTGAATTTCGAGTCAAATCCTAAGCAAAGTTTTTATATGACGATAAAAGTAGGTATATATTTTTATAATAATAAAGGTGTATTTTTTCATGTGATGATAATATTTCCAGACTTTTTGTTAATGATTTCCTGTGATTGTTTATGTTTTATTGTAGGTCGAGGAAAAGAAGACCAAGTTCCGGAAACTTGTTTCAGTCTTTGGTTACAGTGAACAACGCCGGTGACGACGTGATGGACGAATGCGCGGCTGCCATGGTTCTTATGAGTCTTTCCTGTAGCCCCCACTCCCCTCATTGGGATAATGGTAAGAAGTGTTTTTTGTTGGACATTTCTCTGATTGTTATTTAGTGCAAGTAGTAGTTTCGCTTCCTCTCTCGATCAAAGTTGGAGCTGTGTAGAGTTGAGCTGGGCTTGCTTCCTGTTTGTGTACTTAAGCTTATCTCCTTTTTTGGCTTCCTTTCTGGAATTTAGCGTGGGATACCACCCACTAATATCATTTTTTTCATACATTTTTCTTATCAATTGCGATATTATGATGCAGTAGGTTACCGAAATAGGTTCAAGATAAAAATGGAATGTCACGTAACATAATTCTTTTAAAGTGTGGTTTAATTGAAGTCGTATTCATCTCCATAAAAGTCCATATGAAATTGCATGCTTCAGAGAAATTTTGACATTTCCGGTTTTTATCGCTACACAAGTTTTTCATTTTTTGAAAAAAAAAATTTTCACTCTCAATACCAACATAGTGAAGTTCACAAAGCCAAGGTATCTCAAAAAGTATCTCAAGGGAAAGGTTAAGATCTGATGCCAAAGTTATTTAAAAGGGCGACCGGATTTGTGTATGAAGAAATAAAAATCAAGGTACAAGTGAACATCTATACTGATCGCAATAATATTCACTAAATATGCACGTACAAATGATTCAATGGAGCTCTCTATAAATTTATTATTATAAATCGATAAAATCTAAAAGGAGAACGTCATATATGTGGCACTATCCAAGATTACCAAGTTTGACATTGAAGGTAGAGCAAAAAAATTAAGCCAAATAGTACGTAATGCCTGCGCAATACATGTACTTCACATGCCCATTTTAAAACTAACGTTCGTGGGCACAACAATGTACGGCGTATCCCCTATTGTTGTTATGACCATGGAGGACAATGTTACGTCGAGACTCTTGAAAAAGGTCAGGTATACTTTTGGCGACGACGACGACGTGAAGGGACCATTTTTTTTGTCTCTGCTGCTAACCATGATAGGAATTTGTCAGTTTGTCTTAATTCAGGGCCAGAAGCCATAAATAATGTGTCGTCATCATCAAATACAAAATCATCATGAATCATGACAGAATAGAGCACCGAGCGTCATATGCCACTTAATATGCGGTTTGTGACTACAATGAGCCAAGTCAAAAATCAGATGATATATTTCCCTCCTTGTGTCATCACATCACAAAAACGAAGGGCCAATTCGCATTCACTTTATTCGCAATTATGGTTGCAACTACATGCATTGAATTGCCCATATGAGAGATGAAATAAGACTATTTTTTGTCCTCGAGTTTCATATGCTGAGAAAAGTGCTAAAATATTTTTTAGTCGATAATGTTGTTTTTTTGGCAAGACATATAATTTGCATAAAAACTATTCAAAAAGTACATTAAGTCACATTCACATTGAGAACCAAACCCTACCAAAAAAAAAGTTGAAGCCGATCCTCATACCTCTTTTTTCAGCTCGCATTGCATCGTAATTTATCTAATTTTTTAGCAATGATGTAATAAGAAAGATGGCATTTTCTTTGCGGTGCAACCATATTTCTTTTAAAAAGAACATACCATCTTTTTACCCAACCGTTTCTCAAGGACGCATGCTAAGTATCATGCTAAATGCACTTGCATAAAAGCTGCACTCCCGTAAAACTCGAGAAATTAGATAGAAAGAAACCACATTGGAAAATTCCATTTTTTTTTGCATTCACTACGGGTGCATTCTGCAATACGATTCAAGGACATTGCAGATTGTGGAAGAAAGAGTTGCCAACAAAAAATGCCCTTTACACTAGATTAGGAACGAACAACTCGAAAAGCTCAGATTGAAAACAGAAGTCGATAATTTGTTAATAATTAATAAAGTTTTTTTTTGCACTTGCATAATCAATAGGTATAGTTCAAGCAAGCGCATTGTTCGTTGCAACGAATGTCAGGAAGAAAAAAAAGAAAGGCTTTTCAGTAAGGTTGGTAAGTGGTGTTGTGTTGCACCTTTCATTTCAACTCTCATTAAGCACAAGCAGATCTGAACTTTGGCCAGAATAGTGTAATGTCCTCTGTCAATTACAATTTGCTCGTGCGACGAATATTGAGAAAGAGAACCAGCACGTTCCTTCATCACGTATCACTAGAGTTATTTTTGAATACGTTAGGATGAGCAAAGGAAGGTTAAAAGTAATGCAATGTGGTTATTAATGCCATCCAGTCTTGAAAGACAAAGCCTTGTCATTTTCTATGTTTGTACTCTTCATGCACACGTGAAAAAGTCATGATGACGCTAGACTTGGATCTTTGTTGGATGAGGAGCACGTTCAGTTGTTGTGCGCTGCGGAACATGTGCAAATAAGAAAATTATCTTGTAAGCTTATGCCAAAAAAGATTTCAGCGTAATCCTATTTTGAGGATGATGGCTTGATGGAATACTGAATGAAATGATGTAAATCAAAGTCAAAGCCAACATAGCATCTTTACAAAGACCTGCGCAATCCTTCAGGTGGACAGAGAAAATCGTTCTTGTTAGCCTCGTTCTCTCAGCCAGGACAAGAGAATATACTTTGTTTCTTTAATATGCAAATCAAATTGTTTGTTTGCTGCTTGATCTCAATTCCCTTTGAGAAAATAAAATCCTCATATTAGGAAATTCGGTTGAATGCTATTACTTTGGTAGGTCCTTTTTCAAGATAACACGTGTTAAGACAGGGTCAGTATACCGGTTTAGTTTCTACAAGGAAGACAATGTAGGAGCTCATCCTAAATAGAAATGATTAAGAGGACAAAAGGCCACCATAAAGTGTATTTTAATGGGTAGTGAAAGCTCATCACAATCATTTGAAAGATGAGAAAGAGACCTCCTTCGTCCACATGAAATGTTCATGATGGCTTCATTTCCTTCACTGATTCTTCATTATTATTGATATTGATTAGGGGGCTTGTTCATCCATCCGACAGGTAAAATTAACGACCACAAAACTGGTCTTGATAAATCTTCTGTAGTGAATGTCGAGAAAACTCTATTGTTTAGTTGGGAGACGAGGTTTTAACTCATATTATGACTTTGATTACTAGCTAATTACTTGTGAGCGAAGGACAAGTAGCCATTCGCCAAATATATTGTTCTCCTTTTAGTGTTAAACAAACTTCGGACTTTAATATACAGGTAGTCTTAATTAATGAGAGGTCATACTTTTCCTCCTTTTCAATGCACAATTAATGGTATTCATTTTGAAACCCACTTTGACTACATTCAACTACGACACATAGAAAGAGATTGTTGTGAATTGATGTTTTGCGTGCAAAGGACAAGTTAAAAAAAAAAGTGGCGACTGTATCGTCTTCAAAATATTTATTTATTTTTTCCTTTTTAGCCAAAGTTGCTGTCGCCGCGGCGTTTGCTTACTTACAATTCGAGACAGAGCGTGATGAGCTAATCCGCAGGGCGATACCTATCTATATATGACTGGCCATAGTAA
>JAANSQ010000328.1:0-26739 GCA_036850885.1 Lepidocyrtinus dapeste
TAGTTACAGGAGAACTGAAGCTCAGAGAAACTGGTAACATCCACTGGTGCTGTAACAGAGGCTACCTCACCGAAGAATCTTATGCGATGCATTTGGCTGAGAAGGAGGAGCATTCTCATGTCGTGGCTCATAAAAGTCTTCCTAGAACTGAAGCTGTTGAAAGAATGGGAAGAGCCATTCATGATCCTTCCAGTAAAGAATTCTGGTTTTGCAGGAAAGGTGACCAGAATGTCAACAGAGTGAACACGGACCATCCACCAGAAAATCCGTGCGTTAAAGTAACTGTAATTCCCACATTCCAGTTTCAATAATGGTGATATTCGAAATTTATTCAATTTAGGTCAAACCCGATGGAAAACTTGCGACCGACTCAAGGACCCGGCTACACTTGTAACATTTGTAACATGAAGGTGCACAGTTCAAACAAACGCCGTCATCACGAGGTACAACCAATTGACTTTAAAACTTTAATGCAGTTACTCAGAGTTAATTTTTATATCGTCATTTTATTTTACTTTCTACAGCACTACCATGTAGAGAATGGCAAGTTCAATTGCCATCTTTGTCCTTGTATCTTCCTTTTGGAGACTCATTTAAAATATCATCTTCGTAGAAGTCATCAAAAGCTCCATCTTAGTTCCACTTCCTCAGCGTGCATTAAGAATGCCCTTGTGGCAAAGGCTAAAAAACAATTGGTATCAGCTCCACTGAAATTAGATCCCAGGGTAGACGCTCAAAAAGAAATAAACGGGTCAAAGACTTGTCCCATTTGTGGAAAACAGTTCACCCTGTTCCAAACTTTACGGTACATTTTTACTTAATAAAGTAGGCTTGTTTTCAAAATTCTTTATATCAAGTAAAGCGATTATGTAGATTTTTTTATTAATATGCTTGCAGAGATCACATGAACATCCACTTCGGAGATAGGCCTTATGAGTGTGACATTTGTCAATTAAAATTTTCTCATTTGCCAAACATGCGACGTCATAAGGTACTCATGGATCTAATTTATAATTTATCAAATATCCAAATCAAATAGCTGCCGTAATGCGTATCTATGAAGTATAAATATATAATTAAATTCAAATTCAAATATACAATTTGTTCTCCATTTTTCCTGCGATTTTGTAGAAAGTGGCCCATACTTCTAACGATCAATTCTTCTGTGAAATATGTGACTGCAGCTTTTCATCAAACTTTCATCTCCAAAGGCATAATAATTTTGTGCATAAAACTGATGCTCCACTTCTACAGGAGGAACACTTAGAGTCGCCTAAACTGCAACGATATTATTCAACGCCAGTTAATGATACCAACTCAAGAAGCAACTCTCCCTCCGTGGAATTGGAAAATGTTTCTTTGCCTCAGCTTACTCTCCAGCATCCAGGCCCAAATGCCAACGGATTGCACGAATGTCCTGTCTGCCACAAGGAGTTAACCACACCGCAGACATGGAAGGGCCATATGCTCATTCACCAGAACTCCAAGCCATATAAATGTAACTTATGTGGGCAGTGCTTTCGGTTGAGCGGGACAAGATCGATTCACATTAAAACGTGCCATAATGGACCCATTCGTTGTAAATTTTGTCCTTGTCACTTCAAAGTGCAGTTTGCGTTAAGGCGTCACATGAATTTTGTTCATCGTAATCAGAGAGTGAAAAATGTTCTCGTGGAAAAGTCGTCAGGATTCGTATCGAACTCGAGGGATGAATTGGATTTGACAGCCACGCCAAATTACAGATGTCACAAGTGTGGAAAATACTTTGCCAATTTGGAAGATTACGAAGGGCATGAGGAAGAACATAAAAATCCCCACTCGGACCAGTGCGACTTGTGCCTTAAAACGTTCTTAAGCAAGCAAAACATATCACTTCACAAGCAGGTACTATTTAGGCACTATAATAATACAAAATTTCGCAATTGTTCGGATGATATGTGAGCTACAAATTAGATAATCTCTCATACGCCAACTTTTTTGCAGATGTCGCACGCGAATGGTGCTCACAAGTGTAACTTCTGCTGCTGCCGGTACGCTACAACTGCGGGGCTTTTTCGGCACTGTTATAGTGAGCATGGAATGGTACGCGCTGATTGGGACTTTAAAACGAAGTCTATCTATCCTGACGCTTTGAAAAGGTTGACGATGTTACGTTTCCGAAAGGACTTGGGTTTGGGCGTAAACTCGGAAGTTGAAAATGAAGGAGAAGGTGGCGGTGACCGAGTTGAACAGGCTGCTGAGTATTCTAGTAAAAATAATGAAGACCGAAATGCTAAACTAGTAAAATGCAAGATTTGTCCTGCGCAACTTTCCAATTTGGATACATTAAAAAATCATATGCTAAAGTCGCATGATAACGATGGGAGATTCAGATGCGAAAAATGTCCTTCACGATTTATCCATGCGAGAGGATTGATCATACATAAAACCTTGTATCATGGTCATGTCGGTAGAAAGCGTATGAGGCAAATTATGTCTGCGAAGTCAGGAAGACGTGGGAACTTAACTGGTAATCTTAACCGGAACATGCAAGGAGTGCGTTTTATGTGCACTTATTGCAGTAAAACATTTTCTTCGCAGAAATTCTTGGGGTAACTGATGTCATTTAAGATAAAATGTAATCTTTATAAAAAACTAAAAGTTCGTATTTTCTGACAAACAGATGGCATATGGATCAGCACAAGAATGGAAGAAGGTTCCAGTGTGACAAATGCCCAATGCGGTATGGGCTTGCGTCCACCCTACGGAACCACAAGAAAAAGGCCCATAGTTTGGGTGGCCGGGTCAAATGCACCTTATGTTCATGTAAATTCATGACTAGTGCGGGCTTGGTAAACCATATGAAGTTTCACGCAAAACTAGACCAGGAGTTGGAAAATAATGAAAATGAAGAAGGCGTATTAGAACAACAGACGACTTCAGAGGAAAAAGAACAAGAAGAAGTTTTGCCTACTGGTCAATTTACTTCATCTGAAGCTGACAGTTCAAATAAAGAATATTCTCAACCACGGCTCACGTGTCACATTTGCAAACAGACAGTTTCCAAATATTATCTCCCGTGAGTTTTTCAATTTATTAATTAAAGCTTAAATATTAAATACTTTAAAAAAAAATTTTTTTAATTCCGTAGAGCTCATATGAAAACTCATGAGAATGCTGGAGCAAAAGTATACGAATGTGAGCTATGCCATCTCAAATTTTCCAACCCTGAGAGTATTCCAATGCATAAGAAGGTAAACGAATGGAAGGGAAATTAAATATCTTGTGAGGTTATAATTTCTAATTTCAATTTTCATTTCAGCTTAACCATTTCCATGATGGGAAATTTCAATGTAACCTATGTACGTGCAAGTTTAAGTCGGAAACAGGACTGAAGTATCATGTGACAAAACATCACAAAACCAAAAGTTGCCCTCCGCCAGAGCCAAATACCCAGGAAACTCCTGATCCTGTGCAGTCACTATCATTTGTCCAGCAGTTTGAGGTGGAAGAGACCATAGAGGTGCCAGCTGAACTTAACAGATATCAGTGTCCAAAGTGTTTAAAGCAGTTAAAGTCGAACCATTCGTTGGAGTAGGTTTTTATTTCTTAAAAAGATTGAATGAATGATTAGATTGGATTATGAGTAAAACCCTGTTGATTTTTCAGTATGCATCTTCAAATTCACACACGTTCCGACGCGGAAATAAAATTCACGTGTGAGCTATGTAATCTAGAATTTCTACATCCGGGAAGTATAGAGTCCCACAAGAAACGTTCTCACTACCACCAGGGCAAGTTCCAATGTACGGAATGCACCTGTAAGTTCATGAGCGAAGGAGGTCTGAACAACCACAAAGCGAAGTATCACTCTTCGAAAGTGATCATGAATGATTCTGATCGAAAGGATAAATTTCAGTGCACTTTTTGCGATAAAATTCTCTCTCGGAAATATTTCAGGTGATTTTAATGGACTAATTGTAATAAAGTCTAAAGATTTTAGTGCTAACCCAGTGCTAAATTCATATTGTAGCACCCACATGGCAAACCACACGAGAAGTGAGGAAGAGAAAACGTATAACTGTGACAATTGTTCCATGGCCTTTACTCATCCGGATAGCTTCAAAGCTCATAAACAGGTAAAGTTGGTCTAAATATTCTTTGAAATATTTGAATTTGCGCAGTTTAAATTATTTCGTTAATATTTGATTTGGTAGAAGTGTTACCCAAAAGGTGGATTACATCAGTGTAACCTGTGCCCTTGCAAGTTTCAAACCGCTAGTGGATTGGAGTGCCATCTGAAAAGGTACCATGGCCAATCAAATGACGCAACTAGGCTCCAGCAGGACTTGCAGATAGTCCAGCAGCAATTAAGTTTCCACAACGAGGGGGATGATGGGGAGGGAGACAGCATTCTTCCAGGTACAGCTGCTCAAAGTGATTCCAATGAAGGCTCGGAAAGACCCTCGACTATTTGTGATCTCTGCAATTTGCCCATAAGCTGGGGGACCAGACTAAGCCAACATAAAAGAGTAATTGTCTCTAGTCCTTGAATCAATTCGTTTTTTTTTTGTTTTTTTTTTTAAATATTTATGTAGTTTTTTACCTATGATTTAGTCTTCTCACGTGAAAGGAGGCCAGTTCAAGTGTCATCATTGCACCTGCCAATTCAAAACGCTCAAAGGACGAGCCCATCATGTTCATTATTATCATAGTAAGAAACCCAAACCATCTCTGAATCAGTACCCTGAGGATTCCAAGTCCGAGTTTAGGCTCAAGCGTCCTTTTAAGATCAGCATGCCCGCGAGTTCTATCATCTCTACAGTGGTTAGAGCACAGAAAGTTCTGAAAAAATCATTTCAACGGAGTATTGGGTAAGAACCGATGACCAAATAATCTTTTAAAAAATAAGCAGATTTCAAACCAACAACAGAGAATTTCCTGTTTCATAATTTCTATTTGCTTTATCGCAGTCGCGTAAAATGCCCAATTTGTCGTTGGGATTTCTCAAAAAGAGCTTATCTAAACCAACATTTGAAGGTTAATAATCATCTAAATATATTTTTATATTCTTAATGACATGAATTTTATACTGATACATTCTGACTTAATGCCTTTACTTAAATTTTATAGAACGCTCATTCTGATGGACAGTTCAAATGTTCGTTGTGCAAGTGCAGTTTTCACTCTAGGCATGGACTTGCATCACATAATAAAATGCGACACATATCTGAATCCACTGAAAAGAAGCCAGAGCCTAGCCATGAACCTGAAGTGGAGATGGCTAAATCAACTGTTAATGGGTAATTTGCAGAAATAATGAAATTATTTCGCTTCGTGATTTTGTAAAACATTGAATTCATGTTTCTAGCCGAACCAGGGTAAAGTGCCATCTTTGTAATTGTACCTTCGGGAATTCGCACAATCAGCTGCAGCACATGAGGGTAAATACCTTTTAAACATGAACCAAATTTAAAAAATGCTTAAAATAGTCATAACTTCATTTCTTTTAAATGTCAAGGTTGCTCATACAAATGGACATTATAAGTGTTCAAAATGCCCCTGTCGCTTCCTTACGAATGCAAGTATGAGCTTACACATGAGGTTCCACTTGAAATCGGAGAATACTGTAGAGTCTTCATCTAGGAATAGTCTCAGGGAAGAGGAGAATAACGATGAGAGTGTCAACGCAGAAGAAGTCAACATAAACGAAAATGAGTACTACAAGAATGGAATCGAAAATAGTGAAAGTCAAAGCTCCAATGTGAATCGAAACTTCCTGAAAGTTAGACCCTCTGAAGGGACTTCACCCCTTAAACTGCCGCAGGTTTACAAAAGGTATGTTGTGAAGCAATTCGGAACTAAATCAATTTTTAAAATAATTGAGTTGTTTCGCTTGAGCTAAGGATGATTGGATTTTCAGGAGAAAAACGAAGCCTCCCAACCAGTGTAAGATTTGTGGTCTCAAGTTTGGCAGGAAGAGAAGCTTACGACGACACCAGCTGGTAAGATTTATCCTGACTGAATTAGTATTTTTGGAAATTGGTTTTAAGTATTTTCTAACAAAATAGAAGGCACACACGGCCGGTGGGGGACATCCTTGTTCAGAATGCATATGTGTTTTCTCTAATGCGCAACAACTGGCAGCACATAGGCGTATTCACCATAGTAAAGTTAATAATGCTGGAGGAAAAACCATAAATGTCGTAAAACACCCTGTATCGCAGTTAAAGTCTACTTTAGCCAAGTCTCGTTCAAAAAGGTAAGTTTCATATAATTCCTACAGTTTCAGTCAGGTTACAGAAGCTGCTATGTCATTTTTATTCATGTCTACTCTATCCTTAGGTCTCTAGCCGTGCATACCTGTGAGCTATGTGGGTTAAGGATAAATGATAAGTACAACTTTCTCCGACACCAGAAGGTTTGTGCTTTTGTACTAATACCACTTTGGCAGAGTCATATCATTATTGAAAATAAATCCATTTTATTTATTGCAGAAAGCTCACATCCTTGGAGGTCACCCCTGTGACTTTTGTTCATGTACGTTCGCATCGTTACTTGAACTGGGAGCCCACAAGCGTTCCTATCATAGTAAAGGTGGAAGTTTCAAGTCTTTATTGAAACCAATGTCACGTATCACGAACTATGAGAGAATGCCAGGGTAGGTGTTACTTTGTTACAACTTAATCAGAATTTACTATTTGAATAGTGTATTAGAAAGTATTAAATTAAATTAATGTTTTTTTTTTCATTTTGGACAGTAACCCTAGTCCTCCTGGAACACGTGTAAGGAATAGACCCCTCAGGTTCAAATGCAACTTGTGCGGTGTGAGATTTTGTCAAGTGAAGTACTACGAAAAGCACAGGGACACGGCACACACGGGCGGTCCTCACCGGTGTGAGCTTTGTACTTGTAGTTTCGACTCCCTGGGGAAGTTATCCGCACATTCTAGAGTGTACCATGAGGTTAAATTGTCAGACCAGGCCAAGTTATTTTCATCAGTCCAAAAGAAAGCTTCAGAGGCTCCTCAACTTACAAGCGAAGTGGGTACGAGATCCAGGTCAAGGTCCAAAACTCCGGAAGTGCCCAGTTCTAGATGGTCCTCAAGCAGCAGCTCCGTTGCTTCTTTACAATCTGGTGGAGTAAAAAGTGTAGCATTTAAATGTGTGCTATGTCCGAAAACCTTCGGGACTGAGAAAATGCTTTTGCGTCATGCGCTGCGTCACACCCGACCTGAGCACTGTACCATGTGCCCTAGGCGGTTCCCAACCAAGGACGAGCTGATTAGACATATCAATGCTAATCATCTGGAGGGGGATTACCACTGTTACATCTGTTCCTGTAGGTTTAAGACTCAGAATGGACTGAGTCAGCATTTGAGCCATTCGCACAAAAATGTTAAAAATTCTGGGTGGAACCATAACCAGGATTCCTCCGTGAACCACTTTGTGATTGAAAACGAACAGGAGAATTATCCTGAAGAGGAGGAACCGTTTATTAGGTTGGATGCTACGTATTCTCAACAAAGAAATGGATTGGAGAGTGTAGAAATGAACGGTATAGAGTTCGAAGAAGGAGAAAGCGAACCTATCATACAATCCGTAGTTGGTCAGTATCCAGGTGCTAACGCTGGAACTGAGTTTGTTAATGGATTGGAGCCGAATGAGCAAACAGAGATGGAGAATGGAAATCATTTCACGAGTGAACTAGATGAAAACGAGAGCGAGCCTATAGTTCAGGGAATTCTGGAGTATGGGAGGAGTCATGAATCTCACAGTGTAGAAGAGGAAGCTGTATTTCTTTCACCACCCACTCCATCTCCACCTCCTTCACCACCTAAACCAACTCAAGGCAAATCGGTAGCTAAGAAGAAGACTTTCTCTCCGAAGGATAGACCAATTAAGTGTACGCAGTGCGGAATAACTTGTCGCGGACCAGAAAACTTTCGGTAATTTCTAATTAATAATGTCTTGTCTAATGTATCCAAGCTTTGGCAACACTGATTGTGAGGTGTTTTTCATGTTTTTTAGAAAACACCAAGAGTCTCACGCCAATCTGGAAGAAGCCCAAGAAACGGAAGGAGATTCCAGGTTCCCAGCGGGGGTAAATAAGACTGAAAGGCATGATGAAGAACTTGACTTGAAGTGCGCACGGTGTGGGGTTTCATTATCCTCCAAGGAAGAGCTCCAAGATCATATGCAGGTTGGTTTAAACCATCTGTATTTAACCTTTATTGCTTAATCAATCACTCCAATACCTCTGGAGGATGTGAAGGAGTATTGCTTTGGTACTACTTTAATTTTACACTAAGACTTGACTTGATTTAATTTTTTTCTTCCCCTGATTTAGTTTGAACATGACGAAATAGCCAGATACCGTTGTGTCTATTGTCCATGCACCATGAAGACTGAAATTAATCTTCGAACCCATTTTATGAAGTACCACAGCGGGAAATAAAAATTATTAGTTTAAGCTACATAAGATAAGGAAACAAGAAAAGTATTACCCATAAAATGCAAGGATCTTTAGGAAAGGACTGGACGAGTTGTCGCTCAGGCTGTTTGGCTAGACCAACCACGGAAACAAGAAGACATTATTTTTAGATTACACCAGAAATATTTGAATCTATGCCAATGGCTTCAAAAATTCAAAATGTAAATTGTTTTGGGAAGAGAAGGACTCAAGTAGGCTAAAATCAAATTCTGCTTTTACGGGCTGCTATTGGAACTGGAAGTTCTCGGATTGTTCAATTAGTAAGTTTAGTTAGTTTTCTTCATGCTTTATGCGTTTTAATTAACTGACGGAAATGATTTTTTTTAACTTGATTAACTGTTCGGTAATTGGTTAAGAATTTAAACCAAAATTTGAAATTATTTATTTTTTGTTGATTGTAAAAATTGCAGTTTACAAAATGACTGAATATAGGTATATCTAGTAGTATTAATTCTAAGCTTTGGTCTTATCTCAACCAAATGCGTACCTTGGCATCTCTATTCTATGCTGAACTGTCCTGCAGATCATCTGCAAATCGCAAGTGTAGATTCTTAGTTTTAGCATTTAGCATTATAGTGGTACAATCTTTCTTCCCTAATTGTTTAGGAAAAACACTTAAGTATTAAAATTAATTAACTATATGAAAAGTATTGGTCTGTAGTTGATATTTAACGCTGATAATTATCTTCGTCATTTTGTACCTCACTTTATTAATAAAAGGGATTTACATCTGAATTGTGAGTTGATAAGCTCATGCAGCTTCAACTTAGCTTCTGTCTAATTTTATAGAAAAAGTGAAAGTAAAAGTCTTGATGAAGAAAGGCATTTGTTAAGGCATAAAATTTACATACTTAATACCATTTGAAAATATTAGAATTTCGGTTATTCTATAAATAATTTCGAGTCATCTTAAATCAATAACTATCATCCATCACCTCTTAATCACCATAAACTTGATTTAGTTCTTAAGCGTATGTTGTTTCCAGAATTTAGGTTCCGGATTGGTCCTTAACGGAGAGATCTGAAATCATTTCCAATTCTCGAGAGACGATTTGGGCTGATTCTAGTAGTGGTCCAGGTGTCAAATGGGAATCTTTGTATGTGGCGTCCAAACCTCCCTACCTTCATTTTGAGTAAAGCCAGCTCTGTAACCTATAAATAATAGCAACTTTAAATGTCTAATCTGTACTATATCTAGTAAATAGTGTAAAAAAATAATTAGGGATAGACTTACATTAATAGGGTAGCTTCCTCGAAGGATAAAAGTGTGTAACTTCATTTTGCTGAAGATATCTATGAAGGAAAGTTCAGTGACATTTTGCACGCCATCAAGGTCTAGGGTCATTTTCTTTAGAGCTGGAATTAAGCACGTAGGAAATAATTAGGAACATACTTAAATTCAATTGAATTTTCATTAAAAAAAATAATCACTCACAATTTCGTAGTTTGAGAAATGGAGAGATAGTCTCGGAATCTCCAATGAAACTCTCATCATTCAAGCTGGGACACTTCTCAATCCTCAACTCTTCCAGTCTTAGTTTAGTCCAGATTGGCCACAGTCTCTTATTCAGGACGGATGGTTTATCTTCAGCGAACCAAGCATGGATGTCGAGCTTCTTCAAGTTTACGAATTTCTGAGCCAACAGGCCTTCCCCCAAGAATAGCGCCACGTTTGGAGAGTTTATCACGATGTGTTCCACTGACCCCCTATGAAACAATCCATTAAGCCCGTACAAATCCTCCTGGAGTAGTTGCCATTTGGACCATATATCTTTACGCGAACGACTGGGAGACATTTGTTGCAAGTCGGAAATCTTAATAGTTTTCAGCTTTGGCCAGAAGATATCCTTGTATTCTTTCTCCCAACTATTGAAGTCCTTCACGCTGGGGTAAACATCTATCTTAATCTTTTCAATGTTTCGCATCGGAGCATTCTCCACAAACGACCCATAGTTCACAAGGGACACGATGTTCTCGCAAAATTTAAACTTCTCGTCGTCTATTTCCTCCTCATCAAAAGCTTCTTGGATCACTAAAGCATTTACGTTCTTTAACTTGATGTCGTACTTTTTGTGACATCTGTCCAGGAGAGAAACGAATCTATTAATGTATCGGGAGTTGGTGTTGTTGAAGTTTTTCAAGTCCAAGTACTCTAACGCAACTCCTGAGAGTTTATGTTTGTGTCCCAGATATTCTTCTATAGGGTCGAAAATCCCCCCTTTACTTTCAATGGGATTCGGAATGTTCTCGTTTAGACCTGGAAAACGGAAATATAACAGGCTATGGCAGTCTGCCAGCATTCCCCAGGTCAACTGCCAAGACTTTGGACGGGTCAAAACATTCTGGGCCGGTATGTCCGTCACGTAGTTTAGCTTGAGCACCTTAAGATTCCGAAGACTTGTTGGGCAGCTGATAGGTGCTGAAATTGTTTGATCTTCTGAAGGTGTCACAAGTTCGTCTATAGTAAACTCCTCCAACCTGAAGAATGAGTTTATAAGAAAAAGCTCATGAGCTTGGTGGAACATGAAGAATTTACTGAGCACTAGTTTCTTCACTCGAAGGCCCAAATTTTTAACGAAATCCTCGAAGACTTGTCTCCCCCTGAGGGAGTAAAAGGACTCATCTTGAACTTGGAAGACGAAATGGCCAATAGGCAAGTTGAGTTTGACTGCGTTTTCAAAAGACTTCCCATCTAACTGCTGCGGTTGAGTAATTGTTATAGAGAATCTTTTCCACTTTTCCGCCCTGGAGGTGGTATACTCTGCTTCCGTTACCCAGTTATTCATGGTCTTGCAAGTACGACGTAAACCTAGCTCTGATATGGGATCCAGGTATTTTAACAGTTCGTTCACGACGCACTTATTCTGGTCGAGTTTCAGAATAGGAATGTCTTTCCTTGATTTAGATTTGCTTGGACTACCCTTACTTTTAGTTGGAACTTGTGAGGATTCAGTATGGTGAAATATTTTGGAAGTAGAAGGATCACAAGATGATTCGCGCTGGCTGGAGGTACCTTCTTGAGCTAAAGCTAGAGTTTGAGATGAGGAGGGAACTGAAGCGGAACTGGAAGGCACAGGTTGGACGGTAGTATGACTAATTGAGGCTGTAGGGGAGGACCCTGAACACTGTTTTAATCGTTTTAGCTCATTTAAAGCTCCTTTTGTAGTACTTTTCCTGGCAACTGCTCTTCTCGGAGGAGACGCTGAAGGTGGATTCGAGTGGACGATCGACTCTTGATAAAAGTTAGTTGTAGTACCAGCATCTAAAGGTGATGGAATGTCCATAGGTTCAACTAAAAGGGAGTGGGAAGAACTTGTCCTTGAATCATTGTCCTCAATGGATGGAGACGGAGAGGCGGGTTTTATCTCAAAAAGTACTAGGGAATGAACGGGTGTATCCAGCCTTACATCCTTTAGTACCTGAATTCAAGGAAACAGTAACGTAGCACAAATTTCTAATTCAACATTAATCAGTTTCTCAACATTAATTACTGACCATTTCATCACGAGTTCCTTTAGGCCACCCACTCCACTTTTGGCGATTTAATGGAATGCACGTAAGATCCCCAAATTGGAGCTTGACATCTTTAACGGTTAGGTGACGGGGGAACCCCACATTTTCGTAGAGCTGGTCGTTCTTCGTGTCATTAACAGTGAACTCGAGTATAGCATTGGAATACAAACCAGTCCTGAAATTTATTAATTGGTAAATACTCATGAATCAATCATGAAGAACTATCTTAAAGTATCTTAAATTCATATTTACTGTACATCATGGAGGGAGATGGCGCATATATATCCTCCCAGTTAACAGCATGAGTCTCCGTGCTTTCTATTTTGGCCAACTTCAACTTCACTTTATCTGAAAGCCCCAGATTCCTAAAGGAAATCGTTTTACTGCTAGGAGTGGTAGGTGGCTCAATTTCCCAGCCGTAAAGGAACTGATTCTCCGCACGCACTTTGAACTTCCTCTCGATTTCATATTGTAAATAGTTTACGTCTTTTGTATCATCCAAAAGAAACTGCTTTCGGTGCGATTTGTTTAGATCATCCAATTCAATGGTGAACTTTATCTTCACCGGAGTTGAGCCTCTCATTCTACTAGCATTGCCACTGACACTAGTACCAGCAAGACCTGGACCCGTTGGATAGATTAATAATTATAACGTTCATTATTACGTAAACCAAATTTCAAATATTCTACTGAAATGTAAAAACTTACCGCAATCAGTCAAATTCGCAGCGGTGGACCCTTGACTCATCGTCCCTACTTTTCTGCAGGGTATACTTCATTTGTAATAATGAATCATCTAAAACATTCTACAAGCTCTTCTAAAAATTTAATACACTGACTGATGTAAACCTAAATCATTTAGAGCTAATCTATGTCCGTGATTTAAAATACTTGTTTATAATTGAATGCTCGAATGAATGAAAGGACATTTAATGTCTTGCAATAATTCGTGCTTGCAACATGTACACACAGCACTGACAGGAAAACACTAGCAGTGAGCAGGTTTTCTGATGCTTGACGAGAATATTTGGTCATGGTCTAGTTCTAGGGGTGCATCAGTGATCACTTGATCACAGAATCACAATCACAGCACATTGGTGGTGAAGTTGAATGATAGAATAAAAATGCTTTTTCTCTGGCTTTGATAAATGGGCGCAAGCGTATCGTAAAAGATTGTCAGTCAGGAGGAGGCTTGGCTCGAGTCACATAGATTAAGTTGGCGCTCTCAGTGGGTTTGATCGAAGGGGAATATGTGCGTGTGTACCAATAGGATGCCGATACGTATAAACAATCTGCATCCGTCTTTGTTCATAAAACCTGAACGAAACTTTCTTGCAAATATTCTATAAATGCATATAAACAAACTGGAAAAGTGGAAAACTACTCGATTCTAGTTATTGCATTGCATTGCTAGTTTGCCTGACTCACTATCTCACAAAGTTTTTAAATCTAAAATGATGATATGACTGAAAGTTCCTAAATACAAACGGAAGAGAGAAAAAGGTGCCAATTAAGAGAAATGCGTAATTTCTTTCTTTCCAGATTAATTTCTTGTTTTAACTTTGATGATATGTGTATGTGAGTTCTTAAAATTGACTAGATATGATTATAAAGAAAGCATGCATGGAAGATTTTTTTCCTGTATTTTTTAAACGTTTTCTTTTATTTACTTAATCATACTCATCTCTCTACGTAAGAACACACCAAGGAAGAAAATCTTGACGTAAAACAAGGCGTTTCTCGAAACAAACATATAGATCGGAATACATATTTATTTACGTGATGGAAGAAGAACAGTAAATTCATCATCTTAAGTTTAATTACAACGTAGGTATTTTTGTCAGAATTTATCATTGTCACTGAATTAAACGCGAAACGAAATTCTTTCATTTCCTCACCATAAATTTTTTATCCTTTCACCACATTTAATTTCTTAGCTTGGATTTCTTTATAGTGTAATATTGACGCTACACATACACGTAAAATGCGTATAGTCTAGTATTTTTAATTATAGTTTAATGGTTTAATTTTTTTAATCATTACTTAGCGAATTTAAAGTCAAACGTAAACTTATCAAGAGAGAACAAAAATGTGAACTTTATTTTTTCTCCGAAATTTATCATGTCCTAGATTTGTTTCACCGGGTTCGGCTTCCGTATTTGTAATTATTTCTCGAGTTATACCATATTATTTTGTAAGCAGTTTTAAGTATATCATCATACTATACTCAACAACTAGCAAAGTTCAAATAAAACATTTTTAATATTTTATTCAACAGAAAAAAAACAAGAAAAAAACTAAAAAATGATTTGCTTTTGTAATGTACTATTTCATGTGAGAATTTACATAGTACTATACTGGCACTGAGAAAAGAATCAACAAAAAACTAGGCATAATTATTTATTTTTAGATCATCATTCTGCATTCAACGGTACCACTCGCTTTCTCTAAGTTCTAAAAACATAAACTGTTTTGAGCAAAAACAAAAAACAAGAAAATAACTAAAAAAAATCCCAACCTCTGAACATTATTCGAAAACTATTCCCTTCTATAATCTATCATATAATATGCGGGGGAGATGAGGTAAATCTCAATATTTTTCCGATCTACTACATATACGAGGAGAATATTTAACGATTTATTTATTTTCGTGGATACATCTGCATATACACAACTTATCTATGTTATCTAAAAGGATAAACTTTGATTCGTTTTCTTTGACTTTTTTCTTTGTTGTGTGTAGTATTTGATTTTGGATTGAATATAGCTTGTCGTAAATGCGTTATCACCCGGTTTTAAACATGTGTTCTATTTTATAAGTTCTATCGTAATTATATCGGCTACAAAAAATTACCATTTAATTACATTACACAACGACCACTACACCAGCAGTAAAATTTTACAGCATTTTTCCACTAAAATTACATTTTCTATCTACATCTATATAAAGTAATCTAGTGTTCACAAACATCGACTAAAATTTCTCATTTAGAATGAAAGCAGTTTTTGTAATTTGCAGTTTCCTCATTCTCATCTTTAACGTGAATGAGAGAAATACGCGTGAGCGAAGAAAGGAAACAAAATAATGCATTTACTTTAAACTTACAACAGCTACTGCTCGACTACAGTTTTTCTTTTATGCGACAACGATAACTATAATTAGTTACTTGAATACCTTTCCTTTTCTATTATGCTTCGTTTTCAAATTGCACGATTTTCTCTTCCCGCGCTTGGTTTTCAAATTTTAATGTAGAGAACAAAAACAAATTTCTTCTGCTGCGGGCGAAGATAGAATGGTACAAAAACGTATTTACAATTTACAGTAGGCGTGCGGGCGGGCGACTTTCTCTCGTTTTGAATGTGCGCGTAATCAAATCGGCAAAGATATATGCTAAACAAACTACTCAATGAACTACGAACTGAACACCTTTGTGTAGTGTAATAGTTGAAGGGATATTTAACTGAAATAAACTACTACAAAAAATTAATGTGTACATTGTTAAAAGATAAATGCAATGTGTGTGTGTGTGTAGTTATTGTTGGTATTTTGACACGTTCCATGTAATAAAAAGCTACCTAAAATTAGTTCTACTTCCTCCTTTTCAACTTGCTTGTATACTTTGATGTAAATTATTCTCCTTAGCAGGTATAAAGTTAATTACCACAAGTACATTAAACATTTAAAAAACATGTTTGACTAAATTGTTTTACTTAGCTTAAGGTTTACAATAAGGTCTATTTGTATGAATGAAGCGCTCCTTCCTACGACGCAATTAATCATATATATTTTTTGTATCAACGTGAAATTGATTAGTTTTGATTGCTTTTCATTTGAACGGTTCAAAATCCTATAAATTTTTCTGTACAGGTAAAATCGTGAGAAAAAAGGCTTCCAAAGTGCAGGCAGGCAATAAAAAAGAGACGTATGGAGCTTGTATCGTAACGAACGTTCTAGGAACGTGTATTTATTCTCTTACTACTGTAGGTAAACTTTCTCTAACGGTAAAATATAACATGTAGATTAGCTTTATAACTTTATATGTAGCTCTATAGATTTTTTGCGAGATGTTTGTTTGTTTTTAAATTCATATCCTACTATGTTTTCTCTCTCGTGTAAATTAAGATATAAGCCTAGAGCGCGAGCGTGGTAAATATTTTTTAAACAGGTCTTTTTCGCTTTATGGTTTTCTTTTTGACGTATTAGGACGAGGAAAAAAGTAGCGACTTTTAAAGACTTTGATTGAATACAGTTTATTAATTTGTTTTAGGACTTTCTCCACTTTCTCCAACTTTCTCTCATTGCTTTGAATTGAAGTCTCTCCCTGGTTTATATAACGTATTATCACAAAAATTCATGGACAAAATAGTAGTACAGTGTTAATTGCTCGCTGTCTCCACTCTTCACCAAGTTATCATCTCATCATTTTTGTCGTTCTTATTAGCCAGTAATATTAGCTGCTACGGAATCTTTGCATAAGTCTAATTTGGATTGGGTGGACAGGACAGAAGAGTTTACTTTTACAATTGATTATAATGATTATATTTTTGGTGAAATATCTCGAGCGCGAGCTAGCGGAGCGAAAACGTAAAACGATGTTAGATTTGATTGTTTTAACTTTTATGTATAACGAGTTCTATTCTTATTAATTTTTTTGATTGTTCGAGTTGAAATTTTCCAAAAACGATTCTAAAATGAATTTAACCTATTATATTAAATGGACTTTTGTTCCGCTTTAAAGCTTTCTATGAGGAAACAAAATTACGGTTCAATTAAAATCCCTGAATGAGGCTAAAGTTTTATGCTAATGCGGGGTCTCCATCAATAAGTTTAGATTTAGGATAATTTATGATTTGTAGCTGTACTTTAATGAGTGTTTGTTGTACGTCTTCCCTACATCGGTATCGTAGCCTCTCTCTCTAAACATTCTCTTAATCTCCCCGACCTGACCTTTTGCATCATTCTTTCCTAAAAATATGTTAAGAAGGTAGCACACTTTTGTCCTATGATTCATTCGATACGATGCGAGCAAAGCATCAGAGTGATTCATAATCAAAACAAAAATTATTGTAAGGGAATTTAAACTATTTATTCTGGTATAGACTAATTAATTAAATTTTATTATAGGCACTTGTTCCATCTTTCCCATCATCATTAAACTTTAACTAAATTCTTACTTACAAACTACAAAAAAAAACTGGCAGAAAATATAAGGACTTGGACTTTCCACTTCGTCATAAGAAAATTGATTGTTGAACTTGTCACAATAGAGTAAACACCTAAACTATAGTTTTCTTAAAGGTCAGAATAATTCATAGGTCACTAATTATATTATTTTTTTACTACTTATTACAAATAAAAAACCTTTGTTTTATACTAGAGTCAATTTTACTCCAATTCACTGAGAAAAAAAATCCTTTCTCCTCGGAGGAATAACAAAATGTTCCTTATACAATTTCTGGAGTTATTTATAACTGCATTTAAAGTTTTTATGTGTACTCTCTATTAATCAAGATTGACTTATGCGGTATCGACCTACCATATATAATTTTCAGATACTACGATTGTTTTTGACAACTTATCTTCTAAAATTTTATTGCTGAGCACTCATCGCGGCGGCGGCTTGAGGTGTATTGGAGGTGGCTTGCTGCAGTTGAAGCTCGAATTCCCTCATTTGAACAGCTGCCTCCACAAGGAGTGAGAAAGGGTAGTTCACTCCGTTATACGAACTTTGGTGATGGTGGTGAAGGTGATGACCGCTCTTATTATTATTCTGGTGAAAACCCGATGATTTGTTCGATGAGGAGGATGATAATGAGGAAGTTGATGATGATGATGAGATTACGTTATTATTATTAATAGACTTATCTTGATGGTGGTGGTTAAGAGGATTGTGGTGATTATGAGTACTTTTATTCATATTACTTCCGATTGAGTTATTATTGTTATTGTTACTCTCGTGCTTCACTATATTCACGGCCATGTTGACGGTGGTCGTTGTAGTGTTGTTGTTGATGGGGCTACTCTCCTTCTTTATTTCGATGGTTGAACCTGTAGATAGTGGGGATAAGGAAGTGACTTTGATTTTGCTAGGTTTTGTCGTGTCGATGACAAAGTGGTTTGGTAACGAGTCACCGGACGATGAACTATTATCTCCTTTGGAGGACGCGGCGTACGCTTGAAGAATTCTACGCTTTTTGTGCCGGTACTGGTAATGATGGTCATCGCTGCTACTACTGCTACTGTCACTGGACAGACCATCGTTACTGTTACTGCTGTTCACTGGTTTCGGCTGTGATATCGTGTTGGAAGAAGATGAGGAAGATGAGGACGAAGAGTTTTTACTTGAGTTGCTGCCATTCTGAATCTGGAAGTGGTGTCGTCGACGATTCGTCGTTCTTCTGGAAATTGTGAATTGTTGCGGATCCTGTCCCTCGCTTAGTATCATTTCGGGGAGGATTCGACGGCGGGCGTTAATGAACCAGTTACACACCTGTATAAAATCACCCCAAAATACAATTTGCACTTCATATCTAATTCCGTTTAACATAGTTTACTAGTTTATCAACTGCATACGCTCATCTAGATTGATGTTAATCTTTCTCCAACTTACCTGAAGTAAGGATAGTTTGGCCTGTTTTGACAACTCAATTTTCTCGCTTTCACTGGGATACGCGTTGTACCTATGATCGTACAACCACTGCGTCAACAATGTCACCGACTCTTTGGGCAATGTGCCCCTCTTTTTCCTTTCCAGTGGCTCTTTGCAAGGTGAGGATGACTTATGATCGTTTTCATCCGAAGTGCTCAGCCCAGGAACGCCAACTGTCAGCTCAGAAGCCATTGGAAGATCTGTATCGGAGCTGTAGCACATATCTTCTCCATCGTCTGTACTACTCGATCCTGTATAATTATGAGGATTTCTCGGCGGGGAAGAACCTACAAACAAAAGAAATTCCCATTTAATAATCGATCAAACATAATTGCATCATTATCTTCATTTAGAAAAGCAGAAAGTTTAGTATGGTGACTTCTGTTTTAAACGTCATGCTTTGCGTTCGAAATGACAAGTAAGAAAATTATATTTCACACGTAATAAAATTCACAGCGACTGCTAATCGTCTCGGGACTAAATATCTTAACCTTTATCTAAGCATCGGACACCGACATGTAAAGTTCTGTCTTATCGGCCCTCAGGTTTTACACTACACATGTTTATCAATGTTATACAAAACTTCGTGTATCAATTTCACTTGTAAAATCCTCCTGACAAAGAAAGTCAGCAAATAACGTGAGACCCATATTAAATTGAAAAGGAAAAGCCTGCAGTTACTATTTCCCCTTTTTTTAATTGGCAAATTCTATTCATGATTTGTTACTGCTTCGAGATAAATATTTAATGTAAACTATAAAAATGAATCTTGAGAGACTCAAAACTTCCGATTCAAAACATTGCATAAAATTTTGCAAAAGCCGTTTTCCTACAAAAACATGATTACAAGCCCCGCTATTTCTAGGCGGGATCAAGTAAAAAAAACACTTAAGTTGTAGTATTTACAATATGACGAACCTGTAATGTGCGTACGTACATAATATCAGCATGTAAAAAAATGTACAAATGTTCTCGCATGCGACATGATCATTCATAATGATGATGATCATCAACATCATTTTTCCCATCATTAAACACATTTCACATGCAAGAGGATTTTCAGGTAAAGGTTCCTGTTTAACAGTTTCCATTCCATACTCCATCTCATCATCATCACGTCTGAAAGTATCCATTAAAAAGCCCCTAAAACCACCATTTTTTTATGCTCGCACATTTAGGAAATTTGAAAAGGAACAAGAAATAGTTCAAGTTTACACAGGATGAAATAAACGTCCATATTATAATACTTCCACCTCAAACTCCATATCTCCATATAACAATAGGTTAGGTCACCTCGCCCCAACTGTAAGCAAATAACGCAAGACACTAGAAATCATAATGAATGGCTTTCGCTCTGGATTCTGGATGCATATCGCACAATAGCATAAGCGCCAGGACTCTGAAGCATAACAGCCACACATTCATCCATTCTTTCCTTTCCTTCACATTTCAAAATATTTTTACTTTAGCTCTTAACAAGAATGCGGAGCCAACGTTGGCATGCCATGGCACACAAGAGCCCCAGCCAAAAGCCAACCTGAGAGAGTTTTCAGTGTTAGCTCTAATTAGAGATTCTTTATGAGAAATAATGTATTCCGTTCTCAAGTGTCGTTTTTACTAGAGCAGTCAAGTCAAAAAGTGATCATACTTTAAAATAAATTATGATTGCTAATGTGGCTAACTGTGGGTCTTTCTCTTTCATCATCATCTCCTCTGGTGCTAATGTATTCCTTGTCGTGTGTTCCAAAACCGAACCACACCGCACACACATAATATTACAATATCATACATTTTCATATTCAATCATGTCGGTCTGTAATGGCTTGTCAAGACAGACAACTGCCAAAAGGAAACCAGCTAAAATCCAGAAACGAGAGTAGAGCACCAACAGTGCATTATATCATATCATTTTGAAAAGTCTAAAGGGAGGCATTTAAACCACCATTATCAACTTGCTCTCTAGAGAGTATGTATTTCATCCATTTTCCTCCTATTTGTTATCCAAAATGCAGTGGCAATTTAAATTATGTAGTAATTTTTCATGAGATGCTGATGAATTTTACTTACTTAGTCCAACCATGCTATCGTCTCGAATGCAGAATAAGTTTGAAATTAAAATTAGTAGAGGAATCATCTATACTTTTCTGGTTTTAGTTGGCACACTCTTCAAGGATTCCTTCCTGCTTAAGTACATTAAAAAAGTGCTGATACACCGTTCTCAGTTTCATAATAACAATAATGAATTCGTGTCACCTTCCATTTTTAAGACACTAAGAAAAGAGAGAGTTAATTTACTCTTTGCGAAAAATTAACTTGTCAGAGCAAACCCATCCAATCAATATTCATAGTAGACTCAACTGTAAACCATACAGTTGGAGAGAATCCACAGAAAAAAGACCAGACACATCATATCACGATGTCATTTGAATAGCTTAGCCTTCACCGAAATGTTTTTGTCTTTTGTGTGGAATACCTCTACTACCCACTTTGCTTTTTTGAAAGCCTATCACTTGACAATTCTTGAAACTTGAGAGGATTCTTTGGGCAATATGGCATTGTTCCTATTTTACCATTCCTTCCTCCTAGATGAAATGACAAGTTGAGCTGTATCTGTATCAAATTCGCATAAGAGCCAACAAAAAAGTGGGTAAGGCTAAAGACAAAGTGAAGAAATAAATCTGCGCTCAAGAGAAAGGCAAGCATAAACATTAGTATACCAACCTACTAAAAAAACTTGTATTTACAGTTCACTTCCTTTTTGACGTTTCCACAAGAAAAATCATCAGAGCTTTGTGGAATAGGGAGAGCGTATCGCGATGAGGAAACTACATGTAGCATATACGTATCCACGTAGTTAATATTTGTATGCTTTTTGCAAAGAACTTGGAAAGTTTGCCAACAAGAAGGAGAAAACGTCGAGACCGTGATGGCACCGTTGCTCTTGGCTGAATGAAGGATGATGTTGGTAGCTGATTCGATATGGGATGGAATTCTCCTACTTCTACTCTTGCACAAAGACAATATGAAACGTTCGTGAAGAGAATCACGACTAGAAACTATCTCTCTGTCCCGGTGGGTATCTCACTGACCTACTTTTCCCCTATAAATCCCAAGTGTTGGCCAGCTTTACATTTTACTTGGAACTCATTTCCACTACAAAATAGGTAACCGATACTGTTACCCAAATAAAACTGCTGGAATGAACTTTATCATTTTGAGAGAAATAACCAGAGAATGAAATGGCAATGGCACAGAAAACTTTTCACTACTGAAATAATCATACCGGAAACAATCAGCGTGAAAAAGTGGCAGTGACAAGAGCTGCCAAAAGGAATTTTTTATTTTTAATGACAAGTTAAACCTGCTCCAAGCACACAGCCTTTACTGAACCATCCACTTCGCGTCATTTTGCCCTTGTTTCTTCCACTCTCCAGCAGAGAAAGGAAATGATGAAACAATGCCAATCTATGCCAACCTATGCCCTTTAATCTTGTATAAATAAGCTGACATTAGAAACTACGAAATGAAACTTGAAATCAACAAAACACATCTACAAAATGTCTAATGTAATTTTATCTCTAGGCTGAATCTGACTAGTCGGGTGCAATGACAAAAGCACAAATGTCAAATGGAATATGCATGATGTTGACGTTTCTAGGATGTTGTTGGTCAACAAAAAAAGTAGTTTGACTAATCTCACATCTCCCTTGTCTGCATTGATTTAGATGTACATCAGCCATAGGAAAATTTTATTTTTTATGTTTACGAATCAGATCAGAGAGTCAAAGAGAGATAGGGTAAATATTATTTGCCTACTCCACTTTACACATTAAATGGAATTAAAGTAAATATTTATCAAAGCTGACACATTATACTACGCCTGCTACTATACTCTGTCAAAGTCATCAAACTCCATTAGTGCGGTTTTATTTATGTTAGCGCAAACTCCATCAAAACTCTCAAAACTTCCATTTCCCAACACACACACCCCAAAAAAATATCAACATTTTTTTTGCTCATACTACAACTACTGCACGAAACAAGAAAAAAAATGAAAACAAAGCATTAAAAGCGATATTGTTTATACCCATCCCTAGCCCAGATCCCATGGATTGAATATTTTTGACAGTTCATTCTTCCATTTCAACATTTCAAGTGTTTTCCCTTTTGCTACTTGCACATAAATTTCTTTGGAATCGATTCTTTTTCTTCTTATACCATTTCTAGAGAACGCTTCGCACGAAACGAAAACCGCCAACTGACATTTTCACTTCTCCTCTCATTCCGTTTTCGTACTAAACTATAATACTGCAGTTTTCTCCTTTTTTGTCTTGGTCGGGTTGAGAGTAGAGAATGGATCGAAAAACAGGCGTGGATCCATGTTATTTTAAGATTCGCCTCGGAAAAAACTTTTCCCTTCTCCTTGGTTCACTACATGAGAGCAAATAACGAAATAACCTAGAACTAACAGGAAATCATATAACCTTGCTTTTAAAGGTATTTGCTTCAACTTTTCATTCTGCTGACGCCCGAGAAAATTCTGCTGCTCTCTCATTTTCTGCATAGCTCACTCTCTCTGGCTCTCAAGCCAACTCCTCCTTTCCTTTCATTTTCTCATTTTCTTTGCAACTCTCTCTACTCTCTACCTTGTCTCATGAAAATGTCAAAATTGCATGAATACTGTACTACCACACGAAAAAGTTGAGCTTTAGCTCGGCATGACAAGAAACGCCATAAAAATTAGATGCTTGATGCATTCGATTATTTTCCATCAAAGCAAAAGCTAAAAAAACAAGTATAAAAGACAGAGAAAAAAATGCCTGCTATACATTATTTATACATTACAGCTTATTCACATTTGACTCTCGTATGGAATAAAAAGGTTCGGAACAATATAGGCTTCTTTCTTTTTTGACGTTTGTTGACGTCTTCTTGAAAAGTCAAAGTCGAGTCTTGGTGGTACTTTGTGCTCTCGTACATTCGTAGAAGCAGTATTAGTACACACGCGCTCTTTTTAAAGAAATCCATTGCATTAATTCCATTCCTACTTTTACCAAACCGTCTAGAGAATTCGTCAAAAGGAATAGAAAGGTTTTGTTTTTCTGGAAAACCAGTTCCAACTCGCTTTTAATAGTATATCCAGTAGAATTCCACTGCAAATTACAAGTATTCTATAGCAAATAGATGTAAAAAGCATTGAAAACGGGCACATTTCAGTTTCAGCATTCGTTAAATATTTTGTACTCACAAAAAGTAGTAATGCTAATGTCACAGTATATTATTTATAGGAGTGACAAGGCATCATATCAGGGCTGCATTAATAAGGTGGCATTAAACACCATACAGAATGAGTAATTCATGTACGTGAAATAGTTAACTCAACTTTGGCTGGAAAAATTGTTGACATTGTATTACCTACATGTCTAATGTGGTAATGTATGCTGAAGTATGGTGTAATGGTTAGGGTTTGACGATGATCTATTTGGCTTCGTGGACAGGGCAAGGTCGTCTCTTTTCATTTGCAAATTCAATATTTCATCATAACAGAGCCTGATACGATTCATGTTACGTTACTTCCATCTATTTATCACCCACATTTTATTCAATCAATCTCGATTATTGATCTAGATTATGACTATCACCATATCATGCTCCTATTATTTCAACAAACAGACGCGTATACTATTTTAGGAATTTTTCTAACAGAATCGTACACATCAATCCAACACCGAGCTTTTGGTCGTTTTTATTCAATGCTAATTTATTATTATGTTGGCGAGGATGACGGTATCGTGATGAGACCTCAACCTTCAAAATAATCTCTCTCTTCACTCACGTTTACAAAACACTAGTGAAGAGGAGAATAGACCACTCTACTCAGTCAGTACTCCTTCTGCAAAAAAATATTGTGATGCTATTGTAAACACTAAGCGCACGACGGCCATGGAACTATTGCCTTAACCTATCCCATGAGCACCCAACGAAAAAAAAATATTATACTGCAATGCACTCCAAGATCTGAAGGAATTTTTATTTTTTATTACATAAATAAAACAGCAAACTTAATTTAATCCATATATTTTCATTCGATGGTATGGCACCATCTTGTTCGTCCACAGTTAAGCCTTGACGATTAAAAAGTTTTAAATAGCCTTTCTGAGGTTTTGGTCGATTCTTAAATGCCTGAGTTGCAAAATCTTTATCTTATAAAATGTCCCGAGGAAGAAAAAACTTCTTCTTTAAACTTTCATGATTGGATTAAAGAAGGGGAAAAATGATTACAGCTTTAGAGGAATTTACTCTTTACTCATCTCAAATTCAACATTACACAAACATGACTGTGTATAAGGTTTTTGTCGTGCCATAACTCAAACTACATCATTGAATATTGCACACTATAAGAAGGAGGATGGAGGAAGGGCAACAATGAGCAAAAATAGCCTTGAAGTTCGCCTTGACTTGACAAGTACAAAAGCAGCCACGACAAGAGCAGAACTGCGAACGAATAAAAAACGCTTGCTTACTACATATACTCCAACTATGTAGGCTCCTCACTTAAACGCACACACAAACAAAAAAATTATTTTGGAGAGATCTATCACCGTTCTGCATGCTATAATGTCATAATCATAATGATGCGGTACCATGCAAAAATGATACGTAAAAGAGTGCCAAAAATTTGTATGGCTTTACTCATGGANTTTCTGTTATAAATACATGGATAATTATTTGTGAAAAGGATAAAGTAGGCACTCCCACCCAAGTGTACTCAATATAAACTCGAATTTTGCTTTGTTTATTCATGGATATTTGAAGAACGTTTGTGCGTGAATATGCAATCCCTGCATTTTTACATGAACATGTAATTAAGCAAAACTCCATAAAAAAGATCAACAGAATGTGATTTAGCTCTTAAAATTTATTGCTTATGTACAAATTGCATAAAGCCAGTCGCATACTCGTATTTTTAATTATGGAATGGATCATGTTACTTTGACTCGACAAAACATTCATCACTATATTTTATTTAATTGAGTGGGACAACAAGACAAATCCGCTTAAAGTTATGTTGACTCTGCTGCGATTATCTCTGAGCGAAAGGATCATCATTAGAGTATTATCATTATGACACAATACAATCGCACTTAAAAGAAAAAGAGAGAATTTAAGCGCAGTAATACCAATAATTTCCTTTAAAATTTTAAATGCAACGTTCTTCATCATAATAAAACAAAGACTTGTTCTTTTTCTCTACTACTAAATACTTTACGCGAAAATGACAAGAAAAAATGGACAAGTGGCAGAACCAGAAACTCATACCAGTACAAAATAATAAAAAATATATATGATTAGGCAGCGCACCACCAGCAAATTGCATCTACGCAAATATCACATTCCTCCAATAGCACCTTCAAAAACTAAACCAACTTTTGTTCTTGGTCATCTTGTTTTGGAACGAGTGCATGAAAAAATGCCACCAGCAGTAATAAAATGATTCTGAAGATGAGCAATGAGTACACTTGATATACATTACCTGCTCAACAAAATGGCAAAACGTTGTTGCACTTAATTTAATGTTCTTGAGTATTAGCTTACGTATGTACCAGACTAAGAGAGTGCTGTTGGTTCTGCTAAAAAATATAATTGATAGAAAGCAAGACTATACATAGGTAAATTCATTTAAGCCACTTTATGAAACAGGATTGAAGTGGAGACCAATAAGGAAGCGAAAACATAATAATGTTATTGCTCAACATCATCAGCGAAAAACGAGCAGGAGCAAGAGCAGACATTCAGGGTCATCGCTACACTAAAAAAATGCTTATACTTATTCATAGTTCAAGAGAATAAGATTTTGATGATGAGCAAACTTATAAACCTATATGCTTCGCATACTTCAACTTGTTTCGTCATCCCTGAACCATACGCCATACCAACCTAAACACTTGACTGACTGACCTTTATCAATTCCTCATTATCTAGTGAAAACTGTTCAAGCTTCATTGAGTTATGTAACTTTAATAAAAATCATCCTGGAAATCAAAATGTATGTCATGTTATGTTTCTCCTGGAAAGTTGAAAGATTTCCTGTTTCTACACTCT
>JAANSQ010000329.1:0-26707 GCA_036850885.1 Lepidocyrtinus dapeste
CCGGAGCCAGGAATATGTACCAAATCCCCGGCGCTTCGATGCAGGTGTAGATTATGTGGTGAAATTTGTGAGCGGGAGTGTGGTCTCACTAAAGCTGAATGATTGTCCGCAGTCAAATCACGGAGATCCCGGCGACTAGCGTGTCTACGGGATGTAGCTGAGGGGCTTGTCGGAGGCTCAAACTCCATCCCAAGCCAGAGACATATGCAGCAACACCATTCCACCATGCATATCTTTAGACCATCTCTTAGTGGCTCATGGAGGAATACTAGGGACACGGGGTGAATTACTGAGTGAGCAAAGGCAGTTATAAGCGTGACTTCGTATGCCGTCGGAGCAGGATCTTCCCATGTACCAGTTCCTGTAAAATTTTGAAGAAATTGTTTTCATCCAGCAAACGCATGCTTTATGGCTTTCTCACTGGAAATATATAAATCGGTCAATTTGTCAATGGAGTGAAAGCAAGAGAAAATGTGTTGCTCGTTATTACTCCTCCTGATTCATATCACGTTTGTTTCCTACCGAAAGTAAAGCTCACTTGGCATAAAAAAATGATAAATGCCCCGAAAGAAAATTTGTTTTGGTAGGTAAACCTGCTCTCTGCTTCTGTAGACAACGTCATGACGAGGTGAAAGCAAAATGTAATGAGTTGAGCAAATTGAAATTGTAGGAAGAATTTCGCATTGTTTTTTTCCACTTCGTAAAATATTTGGAGGGAGCCATGTGTTTCCTAATACCTACTTTAGGCTCGTACCTTGCGTGGGTGAAAGTAAATTGCATTTGCTTATAACAATTTTCATTTCCTCGTCCGTCTGGCGTTACAAGAGCTGTCCCTTGATGTACAAACAGTATCTCGAAAAGTTGAATCAAAGGACGATTATATAAACACTTTAGGGAAGAGAACTGTAATTGGGACTAGGGTTTCCTCCTTTTTCCTCGTAAATATTTTTATGGGGAAAGTTTGTAAGAAAGAGTGTGAAGAATCATCTACTTATTTTCCAAGTTAACATGCGTTCCCTTTCTAAGGAGAAAGTTGAAGAGTGAAAGTTTCTCTAATGAAACCATCTTTTCTTTTGATAAGGACATTCCAAATGATAATTTTTTACATTGCCCAAAAAAATTATTTCAAAGAGGAAAGTTTACCAAGTTGAGTGAAAGTAAAAAAGGGAAATCCTTCCGAAACTTTCGTGTTTTTTACGGCTTTTGTAAATGTAGAGCTTTGTGAGCTTTGAAGGATAAAAAGGATGAAAATGAAGACTTATTTTCTCCCTACAAAGCTCTTCATTTACTTAACTTTGGGAAACTATCCTTAAATATTTGTTCTAAGGCATATAATTCCTTAAATATGTTTCTTTCTGAGATGATAACTTACCCACGGGTGCAATCAGTGCGCAGATATAGAGTGGGATCCAACAGACTAAATTGACGATGGCTAGCGTACCTAAAGTACGTATGTGATAATGACCATTTTTCTGGGCTTGTCGTAAAAAAGCATCTACTTCGCTTGGAGTGGCAGTATGTCCTCCAGTGTGATTTGGCACTGCCGATTGTCCAGCACAAGATGTGCCTGGCATGTTACTAGCTCCTTGACCAAAGGCTGCTGCAACTACACCACCAACGTTCGTTGCACTACCGGGTTGACCTCCAGAAGGGTTTGGGTTGGCTAGTCCAGCAAGACCCGCTAGCCCGGCACCAGCTGCAGCTAAAAGTCCTAGTCTAGCTCGAGCTGAAAATTAGGAGGACAAATGAATTACTGTTAATGCATTTCGCCCCAATAACGTAAAAGATCTACAATATTTTTTATTTTGTGCTCCTTTCCCTTCATTTTCTCCCACTTGTGGGTTACACTTGAGTACACCTAAGGAAATATTCCGAAGGATTGAGTCTGTCGTAAAACCGTAGGAAGTGAGTCGTCTGCTGGCCTAGCCTGTCAACCAATTTCCACATGATCTAGCTAACTTTCCATGTTTAAACGGTGGACTTTATGTAAAACAGATTTTTTCTGGGGTGGGCTCAAGAAGTGGAAGAAAATTCTATGAATTTATTAGGCGCTGTGTCGTGTACAGCACAAACGAATTTTTCCTTTGGTCTCTCCATGCTAGAGCTATAGTGCTTTAGACTCTTTAGACTTTGGGCCTGTAAAACTGTAAAAGAGCAAACATTTGCTCATGTATTCCTTAACTGTAGGAAAAATAAATATTATCATAGGGAGTGGAAACAGAAAATGCCACGTTTCTCTCTCCTTTACATGTCTCCTTTTTCTTTTACACGGTTCATGTAAAAAAGAGCATAAAAAGCAGTGATGATGATGGTGTTAGTCTAAAAAAAATCCTTTTGTTCTTCCCAAAGCAGAAATGTTTCGGAGTGAAACCCAAGACGTACAGTGAGAAAGGAGAGGGAGTCATTTTTACTACGTTACGTTTTATTGTATAGAGTCTTGGAGGTTGGAGGTTTATATATGCCGTTAAATAGAGTAACTGATGTAGGCAGTTGGGACATATCTGCTTGGGGGTTCTAGGTTCTGGGGTTTTCGTGGAAGCTAAAGTAACGTCTCTTGCAATGCCTATGACGAATACTTCTCTGGAAACGTACGCTTTCCATTAATTTTAATTGAAGGCAAGTATTTCGGTTTTTTTTTCAGTTGAGTCTTGCGTTAACAGGGTAAGGGAGTACAAACTACTGGAGGGAGTGATATGACGGAAGTTTTCAACTTGTGGATAGTATCTAAGAGCTTGGTTTGTGGGGTACACAGCTGGATTCATGCATTGCTTAAGACATGAAAATGATACCGAGCGGTTTCATATCATTATTATAATATGGAAAGTTTAGATGTGGTTGATGGTTACATGACTTCTTTTGCAGATATTTCTTCAAAAGTGAATTTGGAAGTGAAAGGTAGGCAGAGTGAAAGGTGGGTTTTACTTGGAGAATTTTTGTTGAGGAAATTGGCTGACGTGCTAATTGTACGGAGCATTGCTTAGGGCCACGTCACTCTTACTTTTTGATACTTTTCAAGCAGAAATAACCCTCCAGCAACATATCCATAATTAATTTCATCAGTAGGATTTTTTTTGAAAAAAAAATAGTTAAAATTTTGGTACTCACCAAGATCCTTCTTGAGCTTCCTCAAATGGTTGACTGCAAGCCCAATACAAAGCAAGTTAACAGCTGCCCAAAGGGCATTAAGAACAGCATGGCGTGCTGGACCACGAACAAGTGGGCAAGAAGGAGTACGCGGAGTAGCTTCCGCTTGAGCTGCCAATGCTCCACTCAAAAACGTTGGTCCCAGATTGATGGTCAGCGCTGAGAAAATAGGACAAGTGTGAATTTACTTAGTGAAGGGGAAAAAGGCGTTTTTTCTTGGCTTGTACATTTACTTAAGTACTTTCCTCCAAAGAGAAAGTGTATGAAAGCATTACGCTACAAATATACTGAAACATATTGAAATAAAGTTGTTTCAAGAGAAAAAAGTGTTCCTACTCTGAAAATAAAGATGTCGTTTTTGGTCCGAGAGTAAACGCGTATTAAATTTTATGATGCTGGGAGAAAACAATAAAATTATTTGGCACCTCATGTTCCACTCCACTACTTACCAGCGAACCACACCATGAATGTAGCGAACAAAACACACTGAGGCGAGTCTGGCATCGCTGTAGTCTCCGCGAGGAGGTTTGCATCTTCCTCATAATAGTCCTGTGGGGCATATCAATCAATCTGTTCCTTTATCAAATTATTTTGTTTGGTAGGAACACTAAAGCTAGGTAATTTATAAGCTCTCAATGTGGTTTCCCCATCGTCGCTTTCTCTTTTGGAGTTTTCTAAACTTATCCATTATTGTCATGTGTTCCCATACCCTAAACAGAAATTCCCTCTTGGCATTATTTTGGCGACAGCGGGCGCACATTTCTAGAGTTCCTAGAGAGTAAAGTATTTGCCCACAAATTGCGCTAATTTCTCCGAGTGTAAAATTCTACTTTCATTTCATTGAAATTGATAAGATCGATCAATGTTTGAAGAAGATGGAGGAGTTTCTCTGTTTCTCCTTGAAAAATATAGGCTCATTTGAAAAGCCCATTCATGAAGGGACACAATTGGCATTTTTATTGCATCCAAAATATTTTAAAGATCATCTACCGCTTAAACGTATTCTAAAGAGTGTATCCATTTTTTTGCAATGTTTTTGGCATTATTGCTTCTGGTTCTGTTCATATCAATCTGTATTGACTTGTACGTGGCTCCATGTAGCTTCCATAGGAAAATTCTAGCAATTTTGTAGCATTCTTGTAGACTTCATCTTGGGAGCTCGAAGTCTCGACTCAATTCCCATCACGCAACATTAAGTGCGCGAATCTTTTTTTAAGGAGGAAGAACAATGAAGATGGTGCCGTTGCTGCTGAATAGTTCATGTCGTTTTTAGACATTATACTACATTACAAAAGATGCTTTTTCTTTTAGAAAAGTAGCCATCTGCCACCATACGAAATTCTCCCAGTGGATTGAAATGGAGAGGAATGAATGTCTCAGGAAATTAGAGTTCTTTTCAACTCGCTTCTATCTTGTCTCAACAATGTTTACTCCCTTCTTGGGAAAGTCTCTAGGACTCTAGGTACTTATTTATTTTTCCAGGACAAACTTCCATTCAACTTTTCCTTTAGGGAGGAAAGCCTTAGAATAAAACAAAGCGTGGGTTATTTCCCTAGTCTTTTCTAGTTGTTTCCGGTTGGAACTTGTGAACGAACGTTGTATTCATGGGGGTATGCATGAATGCAATGTTGTTAGCATGTGTTTTATTTTTGCGGTTACATATCATTATGCTTTGTTTTTTTTACATAGGCGGTAGCTCTTAACTTGTCATGTTTACATTTGAAATGGTTCTGGTCTTTTACTCCAAGGAGGAGAAGGTTAGAGTATACTGTAGCTTTGGATTCTTTAATTTTGTCTCCTCAGTCTATATCTTGTTTGTTCCCATGGAACGAAAAACAATTCAGGTTGGGATGTTGGGAGGAAGAGAAAACAAACAAAAATTATTTTTTTACCAGCCCTTATTTTCTACAGTTTTCTTCACCTTGCTTGCTTCGTGAAATTTATGGTAAAAATGTCCTTTTCTGTGGGATTCCTTGCACATCCTGTTTGGGAAGGCTGCAGGATAATAGCCAAGACTCCTTTTCCAAGATATCAAAAGCCAAGGTTCTTTACCCTAGAATGCATTTATCCAAACGGATAATTTACCAAGAATGCATTTATCCGAGGGGCAATTTACCAAGAATGCATTTATCCGAGGGTCAATTTACCAAGAATGCATTTATCCTAGGGGACAATTACCAAGAATGCATTTATCCTAGGGGAAAATTTACAAAGAATGCATTTATCGAAGATGAGCTTTGAGATTTGGCTATTGGGATCTTGGATAAGGAGTCTTGGCTATATTCCGCAACCTTTGGGAAGACTCAGAAGAGACTATCAGAGAACATAAGACACAAGAAGTTTTCTCTAGTAAACAACGCTACACGCACTGTAAGAATTACACATGTTTTGTTTACATGGCCGTGATCTCTCCCCTCTCCTTCGCTTTTCTTCTGTCTCCTACGTTCTTTTAATTACAGTCATTTGTTTCTCTGGTAATATTTCATGGGGAAATTAAAGCGTAGTGGAACTGTTTTGGCTGTGGACTGAACTGAAGGTAAATTGTAATATTGTTCCCGCAACGAACACATCATACCACCTCTGGTCTGACGATGCAATCGACCAAACCTTATCTCAAATGTTTCTTATCCTTGGAAGTAACTACTTATCTCATCTGGAATAATAACTAGGTCTAAACTCTAAACGTTTAAGAAAGTTTATAAAAGGAGGATACTTAGTTCCTTTTGCTCATGCTGAGCATTTCGTGGCTAAAGTTTGCCTTTAAGAATGCATACCATAGTAATTATTTATCACTTTGGTACTCCTGTAGAAAAATAATGGATAATGCTAATTATGTTTTGCATATATACGCCTTCCATTTATAGGCACGTGGTTTTACCTTCTACGCTCATGAAGGTAATAAATGGGTTAGGATTTGATGGCAATTAATATGCTCGTGAACGCACCATCTACCCTAAACTTTTGGTAAACTTTTTTTTTATCTGCTTCCTACGGGAATAAACAATCCGAATCCACTTCTTTTACTTCTCATTTAATCTAAGAAAAAACTTGTTTTCTCCTGTTTGTTATTCTTATCATTGCTCCATTCCTACTCAAGAAGCAAAAACTAAGCTAAAGTTTCCTCCAAGATGAGAGAGAATTTATTGAATCGTGAAAAAACTTTCTAGTGAATAGCTCCCCCAGAGAAAGTTGCATTGAAAGGAGTTAAATGAGTGCAAAAAGTATTTATCTCTAAGGAAATGCTTGACTGATGATGAATTATTCCATTTTTACATCTGTTCATCATAATTCAAGTTTTTTCCTGCTTGGCTGAGTTCACTCTGCTCATTTCATTATACCTACGAAGATTGGAGAAGTTTTCTTAGGAGAAATCGTGCGAACTCGATAAACTTTATATGGAGCTGGAGCTCCTTGGCAAGGTGAAAATATCCAAGTTTTGGCCCTCCTAAGATAAAAGATTACGTGGGAAAATGCAAACGGAGCAAATTGATTTTTTTTCAGTTTACTTTACTCTCCATTCGTTTTTCATTTTTACCTTCTGGCTCAGAGTTGGGATTCATGACAGTAATTGAGATTCTGTTTGAAGAAAGGATAGAGTTTTTTTTGGTGTGGAGTCCAACTCAATTTATTGAGACCATCATAGGAAAGCTTAGGGTCTTAAATTGGAAGAGAAAGGGCGACAGGGAGAAAGTTTATGAGTAAAAGATAACTTTAGTATTTTTGTGTTATTACGGAGTAATATGACGTAGCCCCGGCTCCCTTCGGATAGAGTGGTGAGGCATATCGGTTCTGTGAGCGAGTGTACCCTGCAGACTGTAGTAAAGTTGGCACTAACACTGGTGGCGGCAGTAATGGTGCGTCACTCAGCGCCGCTGTGAGCAGATTGAGTGATGTGACCGTAGCTAAAAGTAGAAACGCCGTGTCCACTAAAGAACACCGTGTAACGGGCTGACATTTTAATACACTAAAGCCAAGTGGAAGAAGCAGCGCTGCACGTGCTCCGTCTACCAATGTCCCATGAAGCATTAAGCCTGATGACCATCTGTATCGAAAACACAGTAAGAAATACACAACAAACTCAAAGAAAAAATGGAGCATCAAAGAAAAAGGGAAACGACACAGATGTGAAAGTCTAAGCTCTTTGTAGCCTTTGAAGAAAGTGAAAGCAACGTGGGAGAATTAGAGCCTTACCAACCCTTCAGAATATAATCTTAGCGTAATTTCTACATTTTCTGGGTAGCTTTAATATAACTTCCGGAGTAAAATTGGCTGCTTTTAATCTCACAAAAAAAATCTCTTCTGGATAGAAACACTCCTTTTGTATTACACTCCTATTGAGCTAGGCCCATGAAAAAAAAAGTTCTATTATAATGTTCTCGTGTGAAAGCGTTTTCCCTCCGGTTATTCCGCATCATCATGGGACCTGAAATTTTCATTATTGCGGAAGAATAAAAAGATATGTTTATACTTACGTATAGGGAGTCCAGATTCTCGTGAAAAAAATGAAAACAAAAAAGTACAATTTGTATGGGTGGTACTGTACAAGCTACAAACCCTACTTTTTTATGGGTGGAAGATCCAAGGAAAAGTGGATATAATCGTTCGAGGGTACATTCATAGTCTTTGCTTTCTCTGCCATGTGATGCTTCTCTTTTGTGACAGGAAGGAGCATCATTGTTTGTATTACGTCCCATTTAGCAGTGGGAAATAGGCTTTCATTATTTTTCTGCAGTCTAGGCTGCAGCTGGCAAGGCTTTTGAGAAGTACACGTTTTTACGTTTTAATGTTTTAGAGCACCTACGAAATGTAAATGGGAATTACGTAATGACTAAATTCCTTAACAGGCTATATGCCATAATGAATATGTAGCCTATACTCTCTCTGGATGAACACTAAACTTGATTTTCATTTTATGGGGGCAATTGGGAAAGTATGGGTTTTGTCCGGTGGAAAATTACAAAGTTTTCGGAAGGAAAGTGATGAACATCAGAATATCTCTAAAGTTTAAGGACTAATATACTCCGTATTTTTAAAGAATGCAATGGATTAATGTAGTGCAGCTTGCTAGAGTCTTTTTGTAATTACGGGAGTAATTATAAACTTTTTCTAGAAATTTGCTCTTAGACTCGGAAGGGTTCCATGTGCTGGTCTCGAAATTAGGGACATGGTTGTGAAAAGAATCTTTGTACTTTAACTGTTACTGCTTGCTTCTGAAGCAGTTTTAAAGGAATTGCTTACTTTTTGTAAGGCGTAGGGACCACCGTTTGCCTAGATTCCCTTAGCTACCTACTACGCCCATGGCTTCCCTCCCTGTGCCAATCTCATTATCATTTCTATTCTTCCTCTAGGATTATTACGACTACCTGCTGTTGGCTAGACTCTATAGGCATTAAGGATATCCTCAGATTAACGGAAATGGTTATCTTAGTGTAGTTATGGCTCATGCTGTAACTTCCTAATCCAATCTTATGCTACATCCTGGATCCTGACTTGGAATTTAATCCAACTCTCACCTCCCACGTTTCTAAAAGTGGTACCGAAAGCAAATTGCAGTTGACCTACAATAAAATGCAAAATTGCAAAACATGCAACGGTTTTTTCCTCTTGGGTAGCCAAAACCATGCATTATGATGCAGTGTTGTCACCCTCCATAACTACATTAGATATTTTATAAGGGGCTGGCATATTTTTAGGAGGTGTTGAAATGGGAGGTTTTGCCTTTTTTACGCTTTAGCATATTTTCATACCTTCGAAGAGACTTCCTCGCTAGGATCAATCCAGCCAAAGACATGTTGGCAATGACTCCCGCACTCGCGAGCCCAAGTAGCAACGAGCCATGTCTATCTCCTAAGGGATGACACTCAAACGTTTGAGTCGCATTGTTTGTCGCATTTCGTTCAGTTCCACCAATAAAAATACCTGCACCTCGAGTTCCCAACGTCAACATAGTCAGCGAAAAATAGTTATTTGATGTTCCTTTATTGTGTACGCAACACTTATATTATTTTTCAAACGGCTCAAACTTTTTATTTGACCTGCTTCTCTTTCTTTTCCTTTTTTGGGGTTTTTCGTTATCTCGGGTGTCTTACAGGAGCCAAGTTATTATGGCTTTTATTTGCTAGGGAAGATAGAAGATAGTGTTGATGTGACGTTTTACTCTGCCGTTTCCACTCGAAGGAGGAAAAAAATCTTGAAGATATTTTTTTCCTGGCAAAGATCTCTGTTTTTCTATCCGTCTATTTTCCTTCTGATATTGCCAAGCTAACCCTCCTTAAGAGTGTCCAACAGACGAGGAAACCATCACTGTTTCATGCTTCTCAGGGTAATCGGAGAACGCTCATATTTCCAACCGCTCCATGGAGAAAATATCTGTGCTTTTTTGCCGTCGTAACTGCACCAAAAACGAGTAAAATTGAACAACGTGAAGGAAAAAGTTGATGGAGGAAATGCTTGTGCTTTCTCCGGCAAAGTCAACTTAAGTCAATCAATAATAATTAGACGAGATGTGATGAAAACGTTGATGCGATTTTTCCCCGATGTTGTTCCTTCTTCTTTAGGGTAAAAGTAATTGAAACAATAGTTTGGCCAGAAGAGGACACGACCCTTTTGTATTCTACGGCTTGCTCATGGAGTCTTTGGAGTCATGGAGATAATGGAATGTGCTCGGTGAAGCTTCCACATTCTCTTAAAGCGTGTACAGATGATGATGATGACTCTTTAAACTGTAATAAGAGTCTACGTTCTGGAGGAAAAATTGAGTAAAATGTGAAAAGACTATGTGGTCTCGTTTCACTCCAAAGGAAGGACTATAACACTTAAGTTTGAAAGGAACTAAATTGGAGATTGAAGTTGTCTCTGTGGTTGCACTCTCTGTTTTCTCCGGCTGTAGCAGAAGCTGAACTCGTTAAAACAGTAATAGTTTTCGACGAGATGGGGTAATGGCTCCGATAATCTTTTCGAAAGTTCGTACACCTGGATTGAGTAAGCTTTGGAGTTTCCTGGGTGGTTTAACTTTAAATTTTATTCGTCCTGTTTGTTTCCGGTGGAGTAGTGGTGTGAGATGGACATTTTCTGCAAATAAAATAAAGAGGTCATCATGAAAAGATGTTAAATTTGCATACAAACAATGGCTTTGTTTCAATTTCAAAGATCGTTTGCTGAGCGGGCGTGCGGAAATGATTATCTTTTGACATTTTTTCAAAACAAATTTGAACAGGATAAGACGCAACAGAAGATGCAATAAAGCCTAGAATATTTGATTTGTTTCCCTGAAAAGGAATGTGAGAATGATAACCTTGTTTTGTTTTTAATAATTCACCTATTTCATTCCTAGAAGCAGAGGGTACTTTCAATATTAGCTTATTGGTATTCTGCACGTTTTCCTTTCCGGTTTCTGCCACAATAAAAAGGTAAAAAGGAAGAATGGCAAGTAACCAAAGCATACTGTTGGTTTTAGGGTTTTAGATCGATTTTGTAGAAATTCCTGTACACTAAAGGAAAAGAATGAAGGAGATGATGTAATGATGATGATGAGGTAGGGTGAAGGTACATCTGTAGGTAGTTTCCTAGTTTTACGCCTACAGCCTCCAGAAATTAAGGTGGAGTGTATGGAGTGGTTATTGTGTACACTTTTCGAGCTTTTGTTAGGCTAAACATAGACTTGAAAACTTCATGTCGGAGGGAATTTGACTGCAGAACGTAAAACGTAATCTCTTTGGCCCCTATGAACTTTACTCTGGAACTCTGGATGTTGTACTTATCCATCAATTAGGTTTAGACAAGACATGTTGTTCCTTGTAACGTTGTAACAGAAAACATGCAAATGAGATTTTATACATTTGCCTCCAATGTTCAAATGAAGCCTTAGTTTGGTAATAGGATTTGAAAGTGTATTCTTACGAAATTGAAAAATCCTACGCATTTTATGCCTCTGACGTAATAGATGAATGAATGAATCTTATCTTTGCTTTGGAGTTGCTTTGAAGTACGAAATTAGTTTCTTATCTAATCAAGTGAAGAGCTCTTTACAAAACAGCTGTTCAATTGTTTTGAAAATAATGTATGGCCTGGGGGAATAGGGAAACATCGTGTAAACTTTTGAAAGCAATTTGATTTACTAGGATTAGCCAAAATGAATGAATCTTGAAGAACTTGTTGCTGTTAGGTATCAAAGAATTAGAAGACGGTAAACAAGCCATATAACGAGGTGAAAACCATCCAACCATGTAAAAGGTCACAGAATAGTACGCTTGCTCAAGAATATTCCAAAAATATGGGAATGGTTCAGAAGTCAAGTGTGTACAAACCCTTCAGACTAGACGGTGCTACTTGAGTTTTTCATAGATTGCGTAATGCTTTTTCACTTCTGCTAATGATTTAGTAATTGCAAAGTGAAATGAGGGACTGAAAATATGAAAAAAGGCAAACTTTAACTTTAGAGGTTCAAAGGACTTGGGTTATATTTGGTTTGGGGTATTAGCTATTAAGCTAATGTGTTGCTGAATGAGATAATGTGACATTTTTTAAAGAATTTCAAAAAAATCCTCATTGACTCGGTCTAGACTAGGGAAGTTTAGAAATTTCAAAGAATTTCAAAATAGGGAAGCGTCAAACAGTGTGATTGAGTACTGTTTTTTTTGTTTTGGAAAACTGGTTTTTCATGTTTGAAGCTCATTTTGGTAGAGTGCATGACATTCTTGAAGAAATTCAAAGAAAAATTATTATTCAATTTTGTGTCGAGCCTTTATTGTATTGCTTTTGCTTCGGTACACTCTCTAGACGAAAATGGCGGTTTAATGGATTGCGTCTTTTATAACCTTGGTCAATAGTGTCTCTTGCTTTTTAAGGCCGCATCAATAATGTCTGACAGCTAAAGTGATACTTTCATCTTGTTTATTCTTTAAAATTTGAAAAACTGGTATATACTCGTCACACAAGATATTTTTAGATTCCATTCGAGTTATATCGTCCCCAGAAAGGTCGGAGACCATAAGAAAGTTTCTAAGGACTTAGAAATAGATAAGTAGTCTGTTATAGAGATTGGCCGCTATAGCCGAGTGACGTTATAAAAAAGAATTTAAAATATGTTTTCAAAGCAAGAATTTTTATGCATATCAAACTTTTTTTTGTCTTTTGACTCAAGAAGAGTGCATGGCTAAGATAAAAATAAAGAAAAAAGATTTTTTTTTGCAAAAGGAACATTTTATTGCGTAATTTTGTTGGTGGCTTGGTTTCTTGGCTAGAAGCCATTAGTATATAGCTATATTTTAAATGGGATCTAGCCAATATAAGAAATAGGATAGGGTCAAAACTAATGCCACTTGATCATCTAAAGTGACTTTTGCTACGAAAGAAATATGATATTTGAATTGTATTATTCTCTTAAAAAAATGAGAAAGGGTAGTTTCATACGATTATTATGTAGAACAGGCTATTCCAACGGTATTAAATATGTACTATACCGAATCTAATGTTATTTAAGCCTAGAAATAAAAAATTAGCATGGTCTTTGGTCTCTTGGAGAAATAAAAGATGAGCTTGCATTTTCTCCAGTGATATTTCTTAATGAGGTGTGATGCTTTGTATTCATTTGAGCTCTGTGTTCTTCCTAATGGGACATTTTTCTTGAAGAAGAAAATTACAAAAACTACAAAAATTACAAGGCTTTGTAAGTTTAGACAGTGTACTTAGTCCAAAGGAGAAAATTGGGTTGGTTCTTGGTTCTGGAGTTTGGGAGACCTTGTAAGAACAGACTTTGTGTGCCATGCACCGGAGCCAGAGCCAAAGCAGGCAAAATGTTAATGGAAATAGATTGAGTGAAGAGAGTTATTTTAGGCTGGAGTCTACGTTCTCTGGATACCGGAAAGAAAGGGAAAGTTATGTATGCATTTTATACGCTTCTTAAGGGAATGTAAAGTGTAGTCATAATCAAGAATTTTGGTCACTGGATGTGTTGTGCTAGCATTTTCACAGTGATATAGGACTTTATCGTGGTCATTTAACATGAGGAATGTAATATGATGGGTCACATTAGTGGCGTGGAAAAACCAAATGGAAATAGTAACAGGGAAAATCAAGGAGACAGAACATAGCCTATTTGTTCTGTTTTCTGTACTCTGTTCTGCTGCGTTTTACTAGAGTGAAAGTGTACCAGAGAAAGAAAACGGACTGTGTGGGAAGTGGGAAGGCTAGATTTATGGAAACCCATCGTGTCTTTACCCATCCCAAGAGATGTAAAGGAGTATGACCGTACGGAAAAAAGTAAAACGAATAAAAGGATTGTCAAATGTGCTTTGAATTATTGGAGAAACGCAAACGCACACACTGCCTTTGGAGGAAACGGTGAAAGTCCCTCGGTATGGAAAAAGATAATCCGATTCCTTTTGATGTTATCTGTGTTTCTGGTTTCAGGATTGTTTTCGTTATATGGGGTAATGTAGGTTTCCTCTTGTGATGTGATAGGTTGGGATGGGATCGGAATGAACAATTTTTGTTTTGGACTTTTTGGAGTAGGGCCCACATGATTGCTTTAGTTTAAGTGGTAAATAGGATAAGGATGATGTGATGGAGATGATGTGATATGAAAACATTTTCGAAAGTATAACGTGTTTTACATCGGTACCATATGTAAAATATAGGAGTAATGAACACAAACCTCCATTCAGGGATGGTAAACGTGGTTGCTTTTGTTGCGGTAGAGTTGCCTTCCTCCGTGAACTACTTTTTATTCACGTTATTCTCTGGAAACACGTCTGCGTTTCCAGTTTACAGCTTAACATTAAGGATATTAAAGGGTAGGACGTGGGCCTTAAAATATTACGCAGCTTGTTGTATTTTTATCAACGTCATGTGGCCTACGAGAATCTAGAGATATGCGGGATTATTAAGATTGGCTATCTTGACCATCATAATTTTCATTCTGTCAGGGAGGGAGTGAGCAATGGCTTGGGTAGGGGTTATTACCATCCATCTACTTTAATATTTATCCTGGTACATGGGTAAAGTATTCGGTGAAGTGGAGAAAGTCTAGAAATGAATTTAATCATCATTTATGCATCTCATCTCTAGATATGGAGGCTAAGTGTCTCTTGAAATATCTAGGGAATTATTTTTCTCTGGCACAAATTCATAACGACTTCTTTCATACGGAGGAAGAAAGAGAAAGCACATGTATGGAAAGGAACGTGATCATATGGAATTTTCTGTATGGGATTCAGTTCTGCGGTTTTGCAAAGTAACGATTTTGACATTGTAGCTTTTTTCCTTCTAAAAATCAGATTATTTAGAAAAAGTTGAAGAGAGGAGATTTAAAGGTTTTGTATTAAAAAAAAGTGTTTTGGCCTTGCCAGGAAGGGAAAGTAGAGTGTGGTTAGTAAAATCCATGTTATCTAAAGTCTAAAATGGACTACAATTGGTTATGGAAAAGGTGAATAGTTTTTGTAGAAAGTTTGGGAATGTATGGACATGCACAGTATGCACTTCTTGGGTGGTATCCAGACTACCTAAATGTTTAAAGTACAATGTCTGGTAGTCTTGCTTCCTACTTCGAACGAGATCCTACAGGCAGAATGTAAAAATGGAAGAAAGTTTTATCGCAAATATGGGCATCATGTCCTATTTTTCTAGCGAGTCAAGCACAGACAAGACCATCATCTCGATAATATTTACATGAGAGGAGAGAGATGATGATGTTTGATATGATCTCCCGCAGATTTCTTACTCAGAAAGTACACTGGTTTGTACACAAGCTGAGAAAATCCTTAAGCTTTGGAAGCAAACATATTGTTTTAGATTCATATCGCTATCGCATCTTTTGAATTTCTAACGAGGCTTTATGTCCTCTTCAGATGGAAAATGTAGAGGAGAAGGGGATGTTTCGTAATGTATCCGCTTTACTTTTAGACCGTGACATACGAAACGGTTTTATTTCATAAGGGTACTTTCTTTCTAGAGTTTCGTGGAAAATATGATGCTACGGAGGAAGTAATATTTGTCAGTTTTTTCTGCCTGATTTGGACAATACATGACATGAGATGAAGGCTCTAGGAGAAAGTTAAAATGATCGCTGTTCATCATTACGCTACGTTATTTAATGGCGTTATTTAAGTATTGTAGTATGGATTGGTGGAAGATCTTAAGGAAAATGTTGGGATAAGGAAAGGAAGTAGAATATTCGGAGGGGTTCCGACTTCCACTGAATTTTCCGTAGAGATTTATCAATGCCCAGTGACTTCAGAAAGTAATGATTACACAAGATAAATTGACTGAAGACTTCCGTTCGATGGTGAATTCTATAGCCTGCAGTTGTTGTTCGAATCGGGTGCACTTGAAGAGTTCCATTGTCCGAATATATCTTAAAAATATTCCCTGTGGAGTAGTTTTCTCCGGAGGAAAGTACACTTTTTTGATTCTCGATTCGATTTGAAGTGTAGATGAAAATATCGAAATATAAACAAACTTATTACTATACAGTTCAACGGGGCATACTGATACGTACTGAGTTGAACAGCTTTTGAAGAGAATAATTGGCGGGAAATAAATTAACCTGTCAAGAGTGCCAAGGAACTTTTGTAAACAATCTTGCATACTTTCACCTACGTAAATAAAGTGCGTAGAAAGATATTCCTTACGGAATCGTTTTGGATTTTGGATTCTATCGGGTTGGATCATGGAATGAATAGAGTTGGAAAGTAAGACAATAGCACAATCCGCACGAATTGTTCTGTAGTTTCCTTTGAGCAAGAAAGGTCTCGAGAAAGGACTTATGGAAAGACAGTGCGTGCAGATTTACTCTGTCATGAATTGATTGCGTAGACTCACTCTAAAGCCAAACTGTGAAATGGAGTATTGGCACTGCTCCAGTGAACATAAGAATAGGATAAATATTTAATGCCATCTCAAGTATTGACTATTCTATTCTAGTAATAATGAAGTGAAAGGTTTATTCTAGAAACAAAAAGCCTCATATCAATAACGACTATTTTATTCTCCTTTGCAAAGTGACGTAAAGGAAAACTAGGTGGCTTATTTCTGCGTCTGAGATGAGACCTCCATTACTGGAGCCAGAAAGTCGACTTCATGGGTTACTTAAGTATAGAAATTCTGTTCATTTGATGTAACGATAAGTGTATAGGAATGTAGACATTGTTTAGGTTTATCGTACGAGTATCTCGTTTCCCATCTAGTTTTCCTAGAAATCTACTTTCTTTTAACGTTCGAACATTCCAAGTGAGAATAATAATACTATAAATGATATTTAACCATCGGATCGAGACAACTCTCTTCCGGGTGCAGTGTTCACGGAGTTGTAACAGTACAATTTTTTTGTAAGAGAAGAATAGCTTCATCTTATCTACAGTTTTCTATGCACTTTACTAAAATTATTATAGTGAAAATGCATATGCAATATCTAATAATATATTTTATTCAGGGAGCTTTCAGGGAAAAGAATTTTGTGGTACGAATGGCCTGATTTTCTCCTCCCTGAGGCTTTTTTCCGCTAGATTTTGTCTACTCCGTGAAAACCACTTTCTCCTAGTGGATTTGTTAGACAAGTGCACGCACACATTATTACCCGATTTATACTTCACTAGAAATGGGATGGTTAAGGAAAAGCCTCTCCTTTATTTCATGATTTAAATGGAGTTAACGAACGAAAGCAATATGGAAGCTTTCTTCAAACTTTTAAACTGAGAGTGAGAGTGCATCAAGATGTAGATGTAGGCACTTTTGAAACTAATCCATTGAATAGGATCTGCATAAAATTTTATTGAAAAGTTTTTCTAGGGTCTCTTTTTCCTCCACATAAATTCTTCTCTTGAACATCTAAGCGCAAAGAATGAAATTGGATATGATGATGTAGGGGTGGTGGGAGCACACAACTGTCAATAAAATATAGTCTAGGTTAGAGTGAAAGCACAGGAAGGAAATGGAGTATGGAAGGTGCCATGGAGGGAGCAGGTGTAGGGTGACGTGTGGCTTATGTGTGACACGGAGGGAAATGTTCCTAGTGAAGTGACACGTACAAAATAATTTTTTTATTTGGGTGATGATGCGTATAGCATATATGGCTCTATTGGAATGTAAAATGCTCCTTTCACTTTTTGCATTGGAAACTATTTAGGTAGAATGTCTACATTGAAGGAAGAGCCTGTGACACATGACAAATTTCAATATTTTCAAGTGTGAGATTGTAAACACTCCATAACCTACTTGGAACTAATATCTGGGAAGTGTACCATGTGCAATTTGCACTGGCATGCGTAATATACGCTCTTGTTTTCCACTAGAGTTCACATTCCAATTTTTTTCGGGTGCGAAGCTTTTCTCTAAATTTGCGATCGCATTTTACGTTTGGTTCTTACTTTGGTACACTTGACTGGTTTCCCGTTTCTAAGCTTTGGAGTCTCAATGCAATTCAATGCAAGAACGTAAATAGAGTCTTTGCAAAAAAAAAGTTTTTTATCTCCCAAAAAAATATTTTCCATTAGTTATTGTCTTTTCCACTTCTATTCAGTTTTTGTTATTCTCTTGGAGCAAATCAGACGCTTCGTCTAGTCTAGGTACTCTAGGCTGATTTGGGGGAGTGTAATGTAGCGTAATAATCCTCTGGAATGATGATTTCATTTTTTTTGCAAAGGAACGCGTATTCTTAGAGCATTCATTCCACCTAGTTTCGTTTAGAAAGAAAGAGTTTATTTGTGGTGATGAATCCACTCTTCCTTGATATTTCACAAGACGTGAATGGAATAGGTACTGTGGCACTTTATCGGAGGGAATCACTCCATTCATAATTCATCAAGGGTGAAAAAAGAAGACTTTGTTATTGAGTCTTTGTACACTTCATAGCAAACAAGAGAGGCATAAAATTAGCTCGATCCTACCAAAGTTGGAGTACCTAAGGAGGTTATAAAGCCTTGCGTATGGAGTATGGAGGGAAGTCCTCAAGTGCATGTCTTTTACTTTTGATTTCTTAGTAAAAATTGGACCAATCTAATCAAATCTATTCTGATTGATTAGTGCCATCAAAACTAGAGCAATCAGTTAATTCCATAGGCATTAATTGACCCATAAAAATGGATGAATTAAAGATGAATGGGTTCATTTAATAACAGTATGGAAGAAGCAGCAAGTTGTTATTCACCAGTGACTGTTTACTCCTTCCATGAAAGTAAAGACTTTAGAGGTTTTTATGTATTTCAATGAAAATCGTAGTTTCGCGGTTCTCGGATGGATTAACTAGCGCAAATCAGTTGCATTCATTTAGGCAACCCATAGAAAAAGGAGTGATGTGAGATGTGATGAATGAGTTGTACATTCCAATGAAACCCTGCTAGCTGACAGTAATTAATTGAGAGGAAGAGGAAGCTTGTAGTACAGCTAATATTTGTGTTGCGCAAGCAAGGATACACGCACACTCACATGACCAACAGACGAACGACTAGTGATTTTGATATGCCCTAATCTATAAAAATTGCTTGGAGTGTATATTGGAGTAGACGCATTCATAAAGTTGATTCCTCTGTGCTAAATTGAATTGGCAAAGGTTACCAGTGTCTACTTCACTGTATATTAAGGGATACATCCGTTTTGATATTTTAGTGACCTTCGTTATTTCATCAAAGATAATCAATGATCTGTAGGGAAATGTCTACCTCTTATGTAAACAAAGTTAAGCTAGACTCCTTTCAGATCCACTTGTGTGACCAGCTTAAACACTGCTGTTTCATTCATGCCATTTCAAGTTTTGGGGCTTTTAACTAGCTACCCGTGCATGGATGCATGGATTAAAGTAGAGTGTCTACTATACAGACTGTATTCACGGATGAATAGATTCCACAAGAGAAATATCGTGTCGTGGGTGAACTGTAAAGGAATGTGTAAAATGTGAGCCAAAATTGTGCAGATGATAAATTAACAGTATTTTGTGTCTTCCCCTATTTATTAGGCAATATGTCTACTGTCTGAAAGCGGTTTTGTCGTGGAGCGTGGAGTGTAGCCTACAAAAGAAAATCTTACACTTTTTCCTTACAGATTATAACCCTATTCAATTATTCAGACACAAGGGATAGATTCCCGAAAGCTGGGATGCATGAAGCGTAAACTTCGCGCTGCGACACGCTATATGCTATTATGGAGGGGCTTGAGTCGTACACAAAAGCGTTCTCAGTTTTGTTTTGGTTTAAGCGCTAAGAATCTCTTTGGTCATTGATTATGTACCGTTTCACCAGGAGAACGTGATCTGACCAAATAATGGATTCGATGAGAGGTGCATAAACTTAGTTTGGAGTTTGGACTGTACTGACTTCCTAGCCCTCGTAGCCTGGAGCATGGGAGAAAGTTTTCTTTTCAAATCTATTTATAGTACTTTCCCTAAGTGTACGGAACATTACAAACTATTTATTTATTCCCTTTAATCCATCCTCTCCGTGGCATAGTCAATGTTTACCCAGTGCACCTATACTTCTGTAGTTTCTTTGGTTTGGGTAAAGTGAAAGCTTTTGTGTTTACTTGAGAGTTTCACTAGAGAAAGTTGCATGTTGTTTAGCCTCCTAATGTGCTTATTGTTCTTTTTTTCACTGTGACGTTTACACTATTTTCATTATGTATGTATGAATTAGTCACTTTGCTACTTGCATTCCATCATAAGCCTTTCACTTTAAGTACAATACTTAAAGGGAAGAGTGTAGCTTGTGTATCTGACGGGGTTACCTTCAGCTCCAGTGAAGCGTGTACAGAAAGCCTTTGAAATTTAGTGTATGTTGCATAATGGAAAAGTCTAGTTTTTTCCTTTGAATGAAGCATTACCAAGTTATGTCTTTGTAAAAAAAATGTGGCTAACGACATGACACAGTTCCTTGAAAATATTATAGGAATTATGTGAGTGAAACATTGTGTTCGCCACTATACATTATGCCTCGCTTGCAATTACACATGAGTGGAGCGACTTTCACCGTAGATCTCATGTGATATAAGGTTTTAACCTAATTAATTTGTTCACTGCCGAAGGAAAAATGCCAAAGGTTTAATTCAAAAGGCTGTCATGTATCGAATGTCATCATTAATAATTCTTTGGATATTGTTGTAATTTATAAAGTTTTTACGAGTCAATTGCTCCAGGGAGTAATAAAACTCGGTAGCCTTGCAGTCCTTTCAAAATACCAAAGTTTAGGATACATTTATACATTTATTACATACAATTTTTCCGACTGACAAGGCACAAACCTACGAACCCCACGAAGAATTTAGTTTTGCACTTTCTCCAATCCACAAAGCCTACCTTCACGCTCTATTGACAGAAGATTGACAGGAAATTTTTTTCCCCGAAGTAAGCTCGAAAAGGTACTTATTTTTTGCTTTGGTTACCCTTAAACTTAAACTTATATTTTTATTTGTAAAAATTGTGATTCTTGGTGAAACTGGTGAAAGCACCTTATTTCTATTTTTTGACGAAAATGTGCATCGTTTTCAGAAAGGGAGAGAGACTTCAAATTCTTTTTTTACAGGATGATATGTATGCTGACGCAGTGTTTCTGATGCATGATGATATTGATGATGATATGAAATGAATGCGTCTTTGTGACCTGAATTTTTTTCCTGAGGAATTTCTACTCTTGAAGAATAAATAAAAGGCTGTAGTGCTCCTTGGATGTTTACTTTTCTCTAAAATATTTAAATCCATTGGAGGCATATACATTATTTATTAGTAGCTGAGCTTGCCAAGCTAAGTATTGTTTAAGCTCTGTCCGTCCGTTTGTCTGTCCATCTGTTATTCAATAATTCTTGAACGCGTCGACCGATAGGTTTCAAATGCGGTACATGTATAACTTTGGATCGTATCGGTCCACTAATGAGGTCAGGGGTCAATGATAAAGAATTTGGTTTAAATGGAAACCAATTATGATGATTATCAAAAGCTACTAAACACAAAACATTTATAGAACAATTTATATCAACCACTGAGGCGGTTAGGGTTGATGAACTTTTTAATGTATTCTCTCCAATGAAACTTTAACTCTTTACATTTTTTATCAGCTACGTTTGTAAACCTGTCTGCTTGATTTATTTCGGTATCGATTCATAGTGTTATAAAAAAGAAAAACAACTTCTTTCAAGAATCTTGTATTCGGAACCTTATGAAGAAGACAAAGTCAAGTCTACTTGCCAATTTATTCTTTTCCTGTTGTTCCCTCCCAAAACAAACTACAAATTTGGTTAGGTTCTTCAAAGTAAATGAATTCAATTCGAAACTCGTTCTCTCCTTAATAAAACTTATTTGCTGGGAATCTAGAGAGTTTGGTTTGTGCGGTGAAAGTAACTTTAGTATTATTTATCTTGTGGCTTTCTACCGTCTTAATGTTACATGAGCTCCAGAAACTCCAAAGAATGAGCATGAGTTCCGCTTTGTACACTTTACATTAGGTTAAGTTTAAGTATGTCCTTTGTTAAAAAAAAAGTTGAACCTCAGACCGACCCAGATTTGTTCTTTTACTACAGAAAATTATATGGGAAGCCTTAGGGAAAAGTTCGCCACGGTGGGACTACTAAAGAAGAATGCCTGAAGGACTAGGAAACTTTATACTAGCTAGAGTTCTTTCTAGTTGACAGCATACGTCCTCAGGGAATTAACGGTGACAAGAAGTTGAACAAAGGTAGACACATGCTTGGAGATGCTTTACTCCTGAAGAATTTGACTCTACTGCTTTGTAATTGGGTCAACATGTTGATTTCTTCCTATTACTTTAGGATTTATTGTTAGTGAAAAATGGGAAAATAATCCTCTTTAGTAGGACAATAAAATCCACCTCAACTTTTTTACGACTAATGGACCTTGATGTGATGAAGGTATACTAGCGGGAGTAATGAATGGATCATGGTGATGAGCTCAAACACGTAAAACATATAAAGTTTTACTTGTTCTTTGATTACGTCCTGGTAAATGTTTGAACTTTTCAAGGAGGGTCATAGACCATAGGCATTAAAGAGGAGGTGACTACACAGCATGTCTTTGTACTGTATAATCTAAGGAGACGGAAGGAGTAAACGAGTAAACTCTGAGACAACCCAAGGTCTTTCTTAAGGTTTGCAAAATAAAAAAGTTTTCTCTTCAGGGATCTATCAAGAATAATTTCTTGGAGGTAGCTATTGTTCGGGGGAATGTTGACGTAGGACTACTTGAATTGAAGCCACTTGAGCCTGGAGGGTTTATTAATTTTAAGCTGATGATTTTAAGTTTCAAGGTGAAAGCAAGCCTAGTGACCTTGTTCAACTATATCTAATGAGGGTAAGGATAAATAAAAGAGCAGTTTCATGGAATTTTTAAGATATTGTCTTAATTTTGACAGTGGAAGCTCATTATAACTGGCGTATTGTTAAGTTGTCATTGTCTAATCAAACTTATTATCTGAGGTGAAGATTTTCTTTATAAAATAGACCTACGAACGTCCCTGGCCTAAGACTCTGTGGATATATGGATAATGCCATTTTTTCCATTCCTACGAGATGAATGAAGAAGGTAATACATGTCGTCATCAAACGGCCCTAAAGTAGTAGGATCATAGGAACAAAAAGAAAAGCGTTTTGATGAGCAAAACTTTCTCCTTGTGTGAGAGAGTGTTGGAGTGTGCATAAAAAAGTTTTTTTCTCATTCTCATGTTCCTCACATACATATTCTATTTCCTCGTTTGTTACTTATGCTTTCTCTATGCTTTCCCTTCTGAGCTTCTGAACCTTCTGAGTGTATACGATGCCTGTAGAAATTTCTCCAAGAAATTTTGATCTATGAAGTAGTCCTAGATTGAAGATTGAATATTTACTAGTTGGCTACTAAGGAACAAAAAGAAAAGCGTTTTGATGAGCAAAACTTTCTCCTTGTGTGAAAGAGTGTTGGAGTATACATAAAAAAGTTTCTTTTCTCATTCTCATGTTCCTCGCATATACGTTCTATTTCCTCGTTTGTTACTTATGCTTTCTTTATGCTTTCCCTTCTGAGCCTTCTGAACCTTCGGAGTGTATACGATGCTTATATAAATTTCTTCAAGAAATTTTGAGCTATGAAGTAGTCCTAGATTGAAGATTGAATATTTACTAGTTGGCTACTAGTCTTTCAGAATCTTACAGTTTTTGCGAAAGGAAATCATGTGGGAATATGAAGAAAAAAGAAAGATTGAAGTGATACCATTGTTTTGATAAGGGTATAGAATGTAGTCTTTCTCTCCACGGGAGAAAGTATATCCGGTAGAGAAAATGCAGTTTTTTCTTAGAATAAAAATGATTCGGTTTGGTTAGATGCACAGCCTGTAGCATACGGGCTGGGGAGATACGAAGGAATTTATGGAATTGCTTTGTAGAAAACATGCATTGTTATTATAGGAGAAAGCTCAACCTGTCTCAGTCTCAATCAAAATGAAAAAAAGGAGACATTCTGTAGCACGGTGGGATATAGAGTTATATACCTACACCTGAAGCTTTTTGACCGAGTGTTTACCGCTCTTATTGAAAGAGACTACCCCCAGAACTCTCATAAAGGGAGGAGATAGAGTAGATCGAGTGCTGTTTCAACAACTACTCTCGTAAATAAAGTTTTGCGTAGAGGGTCTTTCTCGTACCAAATAAAGTTTTGTTAGGGAAAATAAGGTGGAAGTGTTGTTCTTTTTTATGGTGCGATGCAATTGCTTCGTAGATTTTAGGTACGCGATATGATTACAGCTTCGAATCGAAAGTCTACAGTGATCATGGAATGATCTGTCAGATGACTATCTCGTAAAAAAAGTTTTTCTCTTGGAGGTTGTAGGCTCATGGGCTGTAGGCTCTATGGGCCATGAAGGGCTCGTTTTTGTACTTCGTTACCTGTGCTTAAGGACTACAAGTCAGGTATTTGTTGAACCGACATGATACTAAAGTTTTAGTCGAAGCTAAGCTCAAAAGAGGTTTTATCTTTTGTGGCGTGTATCTACGGTCTGTCAAGTATTAGGGATTTGGAGCTAATCCGGAAGAAGAAAAGTCAATATGAAACGTTTCAAAAGGTTTTCCTTCTGTCGTTCCTCTATGGAAGTTTAAACCAGCAATTTTTCAAGGTATCATCGTATCATCATGACGCATTGCATATGAGAACAGGTTGAAAAAGTCTTCAACCAGGCTACTTACTTGACTGATTTTTATTTTGGAGGGATGGATGGATCAGCTCTATCTCTCTGGATAGATTTGATTCGTTCCGTAGAATAAAGATCAGAAAGGGTTCATATGGATTCTAGTTTCTGGATGAATGTCCCTTGGAAAAGTTTTATTGTGGTAGAGTTCACAATCTGCTCCAATGGCTGAGCTGAGTCAAACTGACGCACTCAGATTAGAATTTTGTTTTATTGCGTTGAATTGAATGAATGGGAGCGATGTACTTGGTATAAAAAGGAGGTTATGGATGTACCTCCAGGGAGAAAAAACTGTTTCTGATTAGCTTTGGTTAAACATTGATATATTCTCGTCGTAAAGTTCAACTATCGTCTTGTTCTGGAAAGTCTTGTGGCTGCTTAGTGCTCAACTTTAGCTTTTTCTAGAGTTTCCTTAAGTTATCGTTCCTTGGTGGACTTGAAGATTTGAGGAGAAGAAGGAGGTGCACTGTGTACATACATTTTCCTACTTTGAAAGATATTGGACTGGTGTGCTGGATCAAGTTGAAAATTTAAGTTGTCTCCTTCTCGCATTTTTCAGGATCAGAAGGAAGCATTCGATTTCATTTATTTTGTAGGGAAAGTATCGATTTTTGTAAGGGATAGAAAGTAAAGTTCCATCCCTTTTTTAGGCTTTAGTTAGCCTAGATAAGGTTGCTGGTTGAGAAAGTACTGGAGAATTTTAGAATTTATACGATCTGGATAACGTTGAGAAATTAATGGGAGCAGACGACGACAGTCCGTAGAGAGTAAAGATTTTTGGAGACTTAAAATCACTAGAATCACTTTCACTTTTCACTTACTTCCCGCAGGTGGAAACTGTCAAAATTTTAGGTTAATCAATATTTAATTCAGATTCAAAGTGTAAAACAATGGAAAGTACTAGTGGAAGAGAGAGAACTAGGGCAATTAATTAAGCTATCTTGGAGATTCTGTGGTACACTCTTTTGGAGAAACTTTTGTCCTGGGATTTGAGCGAATTAATCGTCACAGAGTTATAGAAAGCTTACGCTCTCTAGTCTAATCAAAACTAGCGGGGTAGTTCTGGCTCAAGCCTACAGAAACTTTTGTGGTCTGGCGAAGCAAAGACTAGTAACCTTGTGACTTGTAACATTTCCTGGAAAGGACAAGTGTCACAGAGAAAACCATACTGGAAAAATTTTCTGACTGGGATGATAGGAATTACTAGATGGTACACTATGCTCATTGGAGAATATTGGAACTGCTGGATTTGTAGCAATCATCAGGTATTTTTTTCTAGGAATATTTCCAAGCTTTGTTTTAGTTAAACTTGGGGAAATATGAGAACAGGTTTAAATTAGCGTAATGGTTTACACCTAGATTCCTCGTGTTGAACAGGGTCAGCAGAAAAGTTGAACTGAGGATGAATTCTAAGCAAAGGGAAGCCTTTATACTGCTGATGCTGCCTTTGTCCCTCTTATGATTTCCTACTTTCACCGAAACATGCAGAATCTTGCTCTGTTGCTTACACTCTACTGTGTTTTCTCTCCTCTAGACGAAATATTTTCTTGCTTCTTCCCTGCCTTGCCTAACACGCACTGTGTGTGTTTCTGAATCATGGAGGGAAGCAAGTCATCTCCAGTATTCCAGCTAGAGTTTCATGCTCTACTATTTTTGTTGAACATTCATGGCCGAAAAAAGGGAGACTAGGAGTACTAGGAGACGATCTTACTCCTCAACCTTCTATCTCTACGTCTGAGTAATGGCAGTGGCAACGTCATCATCATCATCGAAATATGTAGGAAATGTTGGAACTTGGAACTTGGAATAAGCTTCAGCTTCTATGGATTTTGCTACTGTCTCCCCTTCATATTCGGATTTCTATTTTTGTTCCATCTAATTCATCCATTCTTTCCTTGAGGTGATTTTTAGCCGAAGCCTAAGACGATAAAAAAATCCGAAGAGCTTAAGTACCGTACAGAATTTTGTTTAGACTCGCGTAATGCATCAAGTTTGATGAGGGATCGCGGAACGCTGAGGGGATGAGCGGGAGATTTTTTGATTGAAAATTTGAAAGGCATGGAATTTTATGATGTTTTCGAATTCTTTGCATTATTAAGACCGTGATTTCTGACTGGGATGATATTCCTTCACCCCCTACAGTTACGCAGCCCCTGGGTTGGTGATTATCCCTGGAATATAACTTGACTTACATTAGGGAAGCAGCACTTACGAAATGGAATGTGTTCTATTTTTTCATAAAAGATTTTAATGTATTCCTTGAAACTCCTCCGGAATTTTTAGTGTTGCGTGTCTTCCTGTTGTGTAATCCAGAAGGAAATTTCCTCTCTGGCTAAATACTAGATAAGGTAAATGTAGAATTACGACTTTGAATTTGTAATATGAATTCCAGGATTTTTTTATAATCCTTTGGTAAA